>JAWPHD010004799.1:0-178362 GCA_037043455.1 Cyrtodaria siliqua
ACATCTTTTACACCTAAAACTGGAGTTATAAAAAGCGGACACACTCACATTACCCTTATCTAGAATCCTTTGGACTGTTTGTGTCGTTTGTACAATATATGCAAACATCAGAAAGTTAAAAATAATAGTGATGTTGGCAGATTATTCTGCGGAAGACTTACGCATTACACTTTCTGTTTCGCTGCGTTTATCCTGGTTTTCAGGCTTGCTGAACTTATATATGCACGCACAGGCATGAACGTTGCGTAGTACATACCTTCATTAATAATCTATCAAAACAATCCTTAATTCATAATATAATAATCAAATCTTCGTAGAAACGTTGTGAATTAATGATTCTTACAATTTTATATCTATAATGTAAAATAAACATTATTAAAGGGGGTACATCAGGATTTTTTTAGAAACATCTTAAATTATAAAATTGTTCCAGTTCATGATAAAACACTTATATCAATCAAAATATGATGTTAGAACCATTTTGTTAAGGTCTAAACTTTAAAAACACCATATAGCTAGGACGGAATCGGACGTAAAATGCTGAAATCAACCCTGGTGCGTCACCTATGATAGCACGTATTACTGTGCTGAATGAATTTCTTTGCAAATAAGGGATAATTTTTAGGCTCATTTATTATGTTTTGACCATGTAGAATAGAAAATATTAATATTTGTCGATTTTAAGTCTAACACCTAGACCCCCATAAAAAGCGTGATGTACTCCCTTTAACCTTAATGCATAAACCAATGTGTCAATAGTGGGTGGGGTAATTTGACTTCCAATTTTAATCAAAATAGTGGTTTTAAGCAGAATGCATTGCTGAAACAAAGCTTATTTATTCTGTATTAAACTTATATGAATTATAGACTTAACTGCATATTTTAAACGTATATTAACAATTATCAAAACAGATCAATGTGTAAAACTAAACATCCAAAATGTGATGCCAGGGCTACAATGATACAGCTATTATTGTTCGAAGAAAACTGTATAAGCTAAACGTTCCAGACTGCTATCATACAAAAATGTTACCTACATGCATTGCTTTTTCTAAAAAAAAATAATGGTAGAATTTGCCACCTGAGTTGGTAGCAATATCGAAAATGTTGGGACTTGGCTCAAGGCCTGCTGAAAACGCTTTGTTCAGCTGCCGAAGGCAGCTGACTCTTATATGACTTTTAAATGTGCCTATGGTTAACAGACCGTGACTCATGTAAGTGGCAATACGCATGCTTTACAACTTGAATTCCTAGAGAACTCGTCTGAAAAACTTGAATGGTATAAACACATATTTTGTAATGTTGAAAGGTTACCATTTCACTTGCTGAAATGACATTTTCGTAAACCAGTCTACTGAAATGAAACATGTAATCCATTCGCAACATCTGCTTTACTTAAATGCATTCGCTAACACTGTGCCAGAATTTAAATTAAATAAACAAAATAAATAGTATTTAAAAATAAGTGAACAGGGCAATACACAGTCGTATGAGTGTTGAAGAAAGTGTTACCTATTGGGAACAGCAGGAGGAAATATCCACATTTGGTTAGCATAAACTGGTGTTATGTGTATAATATCTCGCTGTCTTCCTCGTTAAACAGCAGTGTTGAACATTTTATAATGATTATCTGTTCAAACTGAAGCATTTGCGGACCATTTCTGAAGATAAAGGCCCTATCTCACCATCAACAGGCACATTTTACAACATGTGTACACCGTTTCTAAACCTACTGAGGACGAGGTAACTTCCATATTTTGAGAATCCAAACCCTGTAGACACAATATAAACGGCTTTAACCAGTCAGGCCAAACCCAAAACTGTAGCGTCGAATTCAGTTACCAAATCATAATTCATTTTACGCATATTTCACCATGGGCATTTTAATATACTATACTTTTAATCGACAAATATTATTAAGTAAGACCTGAAAACCGGGATAGAATTTTGAAAAACGGTTTGATGTGTATTTTTTCCGTTATTTGGGCTTAAATTTCTTAAAAAATCAAGCCTTCTTAAAAATTCAAATTTAGATAATAACTTATTACAATTATAAAAGGTAAAATTAATTCAATAAAATACACATGCTGCAGAGCAGTGTTCGAAAATCGCTTGTCTTTGATATGGGGATCAAATTTTATATGTATATGTGTACTATGTTCAAGTTGTTCAGTGTTTATACTGATATACACAGTAACGATATCAGTATGTTCATAAAGACACTACTCGATTAGTAGTATAAAATAAATACTGAAAAGGGGATCTCTTGGAAGCAACAAACACAAACAAGAGATAAAAGTATCAGACTAGGTTTTATTGAGTCTGTTCATAAGTAGTAATGTATAGTCCAACACATCTCATGCCTCCCAGCATCGGCCCAAGAGATATTCTACTTTAAAGCCACTCTAAGATTGAGTTTGATGATTCTAAAGGACCAGTAAGTAATAACACTATTGAGTTGTAGTCGGGGCGACTTTTTACGACCGCCAAACAGCACTAAATAAAAGCTAGTGAGAATGTCAATAAATACTATAAATGGGATCCCTTGGAAGCAACACACACAAACGAAAGATTAAAGTAGCAGACTCGGTTTTATTGAGTCTGTTCATGAGAAGTAATGTAGAGTGTAACACCTCTCACGCCTCCCAGCACCGTCCCAAGCAATATTCTACTAAAACTCTCGTTTTTCCTATTTCAATCAACGGTTAAAAGTCTCATATCCAAGGGAATATATATAGTTCCGATATGTCAATCAAGCTTATATCCACAAGGGATTTGAGCCAATTAAACGTTCAATCGATATTTACACCTGTAGCAAAAGCATGTGTTGTCCCACAAACAGCGCCTACTTTACAATTTATCACAGGGACAATATTTATGGGAACTTGACTGAAGAACAATAAGGACGGAGCTATAAACTGGATGTCGGAACTATCCATTGACCCGCAGCAGTGAACTTTTTTCAGAGACAGTCAATATCAATAGTACACTTCTACGGTTAAAAAGCATTTTTAACCATTAGATTAAACGAGAATTAGATACTTTATTATATTAATATAAACTCCATTAGTTTGATGATGTTCTGCTTTTTTCTGCTTATCTCGTCATAGATATGTTTTACTCATTTTTTCAAATAAAATACGTTTGACCGCAAACCCGGATTGAATCAAATAGGTAACGTTTTAAAGTCAGTAGTGCATACTTAGATCTTTGACGTGAATGCAGTTTAGCCAATACAAATGATATATAATAAACATGCTAGTTTGACTGAAAATTGGGATCCTTTGGAATCAACGGACACCAACAGATGAAGAAAATAGCAGGCTTAGTTTAATAGAATATATAATGCACGGTACCTCTCGAACGCCATTTCGTCTTAGGGGGAACATTTCTTCAGATCAGTCCAATATGTTTATATCTTAATATGTGTGTCAATTAATTCAAAACGCATATTCATATGAAATGGTTGGTGTAATAATGCTAAAACGATGGTCAAATTCTAAGTTCTTAAATATGAGATACTGAACTCCTCATATAGTTGGCTCGATAATCTCAAATAAATCATACGGATATATCATCTCCGAGTCGTTGTTGTTGGTGTTATCATCTTGTATCGCACTGCATGTTTAGTGGTTGCCCAATTTACAATTCTCCACTATTCTTGTTTTCTTGTTTTTAGTTATGATGAACGGATAGATAATAGATGGTAGTGTTTGATGTTTGTCTCAAATTTGTGTTTTCTGACGTTAATTATTTGTCCTTTAGTTGTTCTGACTGTTGCGAACTCATTAAGTATTTGCTTTGTGGATTTCTATGCTATTGTTTTTTATATTCATATCTACATGATCATAGCTGTGTTTTACTTATATCGTCCCATCAACGCAATAACTCCGTAAGTGCACTTTGGTAAATTGTTCAGGAGAGACAAAAAAATATATATTTCCTTAACAATGATACATATCTTGACACTGCCTTAGATTTAAGTGTAGTATACCTTTACTATGGTCACTCTTTTATGATATTTAAATTAAAACTATTTTTAAATGAGTTAATGATAATAATTAAATCATAGTGACGTTGTGCGCTGAAAAGTTCAACGCAACAACTCCGTAAGTGCACTTATGGAGTTGTTGCACTGAAAAAAGTCAGCGCAACAACTGCACTTTGCTAAGTTTATTAGTCTAAAATGCTGTTTGTGAATAATTGTGTTGGTTATTATTATTCATACCTAACTTGCAATTGTAGTTGCTTATGATTTAAGTCTATATAGCTTAACATATAAATAATTCAGCCATAAAATTAAAATAATTGGATTCAGACCTAAAATGTATGGCCATGTCGTAAAAAATGCTAAAAAAATCACAGATTAGTTCATGGCAATCTATACTGTAAAGGTAGTACATGCAAAACTGATTCATGGCTTTTTGCAGGTATTTTAGGAATAGAACCCTTGTAAATGTGGGTAATTTCTGTCGTAAAAATGACCAATTTGGGATTATTTTCATCGATAAAATGGCCAATTGAGAATTGCTTACATCAACATCTTGTAAGTTGCGATGAGGTTATAGCCTAATAGGTATAATTAGGAACACTATAACATCAATAGCATACTACTTATATTAATTAGTATGTAACATAAGGGATGTATCAGTACACTGCATGTAAAATATACACTATTTTGCTTTGGGAACGGGTCCTAGAAAAAGCCTTGTGAATCCACGTTATTGCAAGATATTTTACTATGCCATGTAACTTGATAATCAGATATTGGCAATTATAACATCTAAAGGGGCTGGACAATAATGAATAATCATTTTAACTCCTTATTAAACATGTAATTTTTACATTCACTTGATACTTTCTGAAGGGAAAAAACATCCTATTTCAAGTGTACTTCATTTTTCAAGTAGGACGAGCTACTGCCCACATGGAATTTGCAATTCACTACCAGCGTTTAAATTTGTATAAATGCTGAGAATTTGTACATCAGTTCTTAATTAAGCAATATTTCAGAAGGACAAGTACTGGCATTGCAATCACTTCACTCATAGAAGCATTTTCTTTTCTTCTAAAAAACATATTCACATTTCACTCAAGAAAGGTTTTCTATAAGGTTAATCTGGCACAGTTCAGCATATTTATATGATTTTATAGCATGGCACTCATTACAGCTTGTACAAACTGATAAGTAATAGATAGTGTATGGTTTCATTGAGTTGGTTAATTTAAACATCGAGATAAGCGTAGCCCATCGAGGTGTTTAAATTAACCAATGAGATGAAACCATACTCTATTTGTTTTGTGGCATGTCCATTGCAGCTCCCTGCCATACTCTAACTCCCAATAACTGGTAGTTGTAGCATGGTCGGTGACATTTCCTTTGATGATTGCAGAGCATTAAATCGTTTAATTTATGGTAACTAAAGGGGCGTGGCTATACAACTACCGGATATTGGAATTTAGAGTACGGTCACGATGACGTCACAGTGTTACTAAGTACACCATGCTACAAAAAAGATAGAGTCTGTCTCAGATTGTTGGTTATTTAAACACCTCAATGGGCTACGCCCATCTCGGTGTTTAAAAATAAGCTAACTCGCTGAGACCAGACTCTGTCTATTACTTGTAGTACACCATTTATTCTGACAGGCATTATTTTCAATTGAACGATTTACACCTGTGCTATTACAAAGAGAATTTTCAGTGACCACGCTACAAGCATCATTATTGCAACACATTCACTGTATACATTTTTAAAAGTCATGATACACGACTGGAATAATCTTTTTGGTACAAAGTTTACAGAAATTGGTGGGGTATCATTCCATCACATAACTTACGATGTGAGAGTATAATAAAACCATGACAAAAATATCATAATACAGTTGAGTGTAATAAACATAAAAATAAATAATGTCCAATCATCACATTTTGGCCTTTTCTGTTCAGGTCAGAGTTTAATAGATTTCCGAAACTGGTAATTCCGGGGTTACGGAAATCAGTGAAGCAGTTCTGACTGTTCAGAGTGTTACAGAGAAGACTAAAGCAGCTACATATATAAATATGTATTTCATGTGGCATTTTTGGAGTATGTGGTAAATAGAATCTCACTTTCATACCTATTTAATACTGAATTTACTAAACTTATTGGATGCAATTTTATCCATTTTGTTTAATAAATTTAATATTCGAATGGCACTCTTTTATTTATAGGTTCTGGTAGCTTTGAATGTTTACTTACACATGGCATCATACTTACTGTTAGATAATACCATCATGGTCATCATGATGTCAGTTGGATCAATTGTCCAAGTTTCTAGGGAGTGTCCATTTGATGTTCATGCCATCAGTGGCACTGCCTACGTTCTTAAATCACTGGTCAGTTCATTGCCAACTGAGTAACATTATAGGTTTTATTACATGATTTGCTTGTTTGTGTGTATGGTGTTTTACATCATTTTCAACACATGTAAGGTTATATATATGACAATCAATTTTATATTTTGGTGGTGGAAGCAGACCACTCACTTTACTGGATAGAACCAGTACTGTATACGTCCCGCCAGCCATGAAAATTGACTTTACCTCACTAACATACATGATTCGGAACGCTTTTATGGCCAAGTCCACCGAGCAGTTTGTATTGTTGGTTTCACATTCAATGGTGGAATGAACAGAATATTACTCTGTTATACACAGAACGTTGTTATGGCATATCACAACATGCTCACAAAGTATCTATTCTTATTCTGAATTGAATAGTTAGTTAAGACTTATTTATTTTACATCGATTGTAACAAAAGCTCTATGAATTTATTTGAACCACACTTGATGGCTTCCTGGGTAGAACCAGTACTAAGCAAATGCAGATAAAGTGTCTTGCTAAGGGACACAACACATATGGTTATGGCAGGAATCGAACCCATGACGTTTCGGTCAAGGGTCCAATGCTCTACCACTATACCACAGCACTCCACGAAAGAGTTAAAAGAGTACAGTGTAACAGTATTTTGGTAGCAGCCATTGCTTCCAAAAGCATATAAATACCTCACAGGATTCCCTTTTTGCAATTATTTCATTCTAAATATATGAAAAGCCATCACCTGATCCCATAGAGTAAATGGTTAAGTTAAAGTTGCTTAACATGGGCGCGGAGTATAAACTTGATGCATAGCATCATGGGGTAGACACAACACTTGTTGCAGGTCAAAACAAATACTAATGTGACTTGTCTTAATGTCTGAGTAATTGGTTTATCAATAATAAATCATTTGACCTCAGTTCTTAAGTAGATTTTCACAATCAAGCATAGTCCTCACCATCACCTGTACAAAGTTTGATGCCACTTAACCAATTTAAATTACAATTTGTTTGTAACAGGATTAATTATATTACACAGACACTATAAACACATGCACATTTCTTTTCTATGAGATTGGATAGCATACAGGTTCTTTTCTATAAAGTAGATATTAAAAAACACTGGTAATTATGTTCTGTTATCATACCTACCTCAAGTAAAACTGTTAAATTCCCATAAACGGACTCTGAAACATTTCCTCCTATTACCCGCTACACCATTATATGCACACAAATGAATCAAAAAGTCTTAAGCACAATGTTGAACATGCTGAATTTCCATAGACGGACCATGAAAAACTTTCACTATTGCCCGTTAAATACACTGTTACATGCACACAAATGATGAGCGCTCGTTTAGAAAAACGCAATGTATACATATAAAATTATATTCTTTGCTTTTACTGTTGATTAAAGTGTAAAAACAATATTTGTAATGTTTTATTTCAAAAGAATGTTTTATTTTAAAAGAATATTTAGCAGAACCAATTTTTTTTTTCAAATGTATTTTTCAGTATAGTAAAATAAATATTACATTCCTGTGAGATTGAGTGAATATGTTCACCTTCAGAAAGAAATAGTCTACCTTGGCTCCACCTTGGTTGACTTTTTTTTTTTCAGGTAATATTTACCCTCACAGGAATGTAATATTCTGGATAGCATTGACATAATAAAACAGGTACAATTATTTCTAGTAGGATAGAATTACATCAAATAGGGAATTATATTCTATTATTCAATACGTCTAGTACAGTATTCTATTAGGAGAGATAAAACACGGGCAATCATATTTATATTGATAAAAACAAAATGACAAATATTTTTGTCAATTTCTAATTGACAGTTCCGTTGTAAAGATGTAAATTGCTAAAATATAACTTAATCTTAATAATCACACTACAATTTAGTATTTTTTCTTCTTAATCTATGGTTTTAGAGTTCTCAATATCAACCTGTGTTGATCAGTGATTTAAGTTTTATTTTGGGGGGAAATTGTAAAACGTTTCCTTTTTATATGAATAATATATATTTTATAAGCTAAATAATAAATTAAAAGAATTATGACATCATATTAATTTAGTGGCATCACTGTCTTGTCATAAGTCATGATACTCAGATTAATTGAATGCAATAACTCAGTAAGTGCATTTACAGAGTTATTGTTAGTGTACTTACAGAGTTTTTGCATTGAAACATTCCGTAAGTGCACTTATTGAGTTGTTGCATTGAACTTGTTCCTGACTGCAGATAGTGAGTTGGTCATCTAATGAAATAAAATCCCGAAAAATGCCAACTCTAATCTTTTGACGGAACATGTATCTCAATGTGAGAGACCCATTTATACAAAAAAAGTGATTCTCTGAAAACATGTCGCTTACGGAGTTATTGCGTTGATGGGACGATATGGGGTTTGCTAGTTTGTTATGGGATAAAGTCTGGTGGAGATTTCTTTATTAACAATTCTTTCACGTTCTGTTGGGATAACAATAGGTTGAGGGTGGGGTTTGGCGCACCCTAGGACCTGGTTTAAACTCCCAGCGGCCATTTTGTTGCTAACTGATCGTTCCTAGGCGGTAGACTTGTTGCCAACCCTTTTATGTTTGTGATGTCAATACCATTTTTATTTAATACTTTGTTGTTTGTTTGTATGCGTGTTTTGATATCTACTTTCCCTACATTGGACATTGTTGTAACAGCATAAAATACAATTTCGAAGAATTGTGCAGTATAGTTACGCAAGCCATTATTGGTTTTGTTTAACGAAGTCTTGACGAGAATTAAAATGTCTATGAAACCTTGTTATAGATATTAAAATGTCCATTTCGATTGCAGTTATTATCTTATGTTACAAAACAGACGTCATTATGGGAATTCTGACGAATGAAAAAAAGGAAATCAAGTATGCTTGTACTTATTTACAACAATAAAATGCTGAGATACTTTCTAGTCCTAATTTAACGGCACTGCTCTGATCGAGTATGATTTGAATAATATGTTTACAGGCACCAAGAGAAATCTTAATTCAAGAGCGCACTGTGACAATTAAAATATTTTCAAAACATATTAACTAATTGTTGAGTTTTGAATACCTCTTTAATAATGGAAATATTGTTTTATTTTCGACTGATAATGCAATTATTAATGCAATTATTTTTTTATGCTTTCTTAGATTGAAAATGGAGCAAACTTTATGAGAAGATAGCGGATTTCAATTTTAACATTATTAATTAATTATTAATTATCCCAAGACGACGCTATTTGACCAAGCATCATCTTATGGGGTATATGTTTCATAACATTTGACCAAAACTTGCTTAATATTAGAGTTATAAAGCTACATTTTTAGAGTATGTGAAAGGACTCCAATCGATTTGGGAGAGCCTTCGTAAATGCTTGGTCGTTCATTTTGAAAATTAAAGAAAGAATATGTAATGGGTAATGGTTTGTTCTTCAACCAAGTGTATCATTTAGTTCATAAAATGTATTCATATGTAATGGTATTACGGTCCCAAAACGATCGTTCAATTCTCTTTTTTTGATTGTGAGATGTTCTATTGTAGGAACAATGCATTTATAGTGTACAACTCACTTAGGAGTGGTTTTATTTATGAAGCAGGCCAATAACAATTGTAACACATTTCCAAAACAAGAACTGGAACAACATGATTTCTCATAACATGATGGTTAGTAGGAAATTTGAGTTCAGTTAACCTAAATACGTAATCCGAATAAGACTCGTTCTTCTAGAGCTTGTTGAGGACATTTAATAATTCGAAATATTTCTATAACTAAAAAGCTTATCCAGCGGGGCTGCCGTTACTATAAACTTCGAAAAACCGTTGCAAAATTGTACTATCGTAACCCTGATCTTTTAAAATATAAAAGTAATTTGATTGATTGAATTGGATTTTATAGTCGCACCAACAGCTAAGGTCATATGGCGACTTTCCAGCTTCCATTGGTGGAGGAAGACCCCAGATGCCCCTCCGGGCAATTTTCGTGCACGGGCGGGCACCTGGGTAGAACCACCGACGTTCAGCAAGCCAGCTGGATAGCTTCCTCACATAAAGATACACATGAGGGATCGAACCTACAGCGGTGAGTGGCAAGGGATTTCAAGTCAGAGACGTTAACCACTCGGCCACGGACGCCCCCTAAAAGTAATTTAAGTCGTACCCTTAACGTTTTCGTGTTGCTCTGTCTTCTGCCAAGTCACCGAGTACTTACTTCGTAGCTTTCTAGGCTGTTGTATTTTATATTATATATATACATGATAATTTATGTGTTTTACTTACATTGCCTAGTAATGCTGCCTTGTTTGTTAGAGATTATAACCTGGTGGGGATATCTTTATTTACACTTTCCCATTTATTGGAATGGCAATAGGGTAAAAGACCCTAGAACCTGGTTTAAACCCACAGTTGTCATTTTTGTCACTTTTCCGAGGTGGTATCCCTATTGTCACCCCTTTTGTGTTTGTGATGTCTTACCTTTCCTTTTATTCATCCTTAAAGTTGTTCTTTGTTTCTGTGTGTGTTGGTGGCTGACTGTTGTCCTTGAAGGCTACTTTTCCGTTCGATTTTTATATCTACTTTTACTAAAGTGTTTAAAAGAAATGTCCCTTTATGTGTTACTACATTGAAATTGCAGACAAAACATTGAAAGTGAAACAAAAATGAAACCAGTCTGGTTATTTTGGATACATGAAGTAGATATAAAAGTCGAACAGGAAATGCAGCAAACATGGACCCCAATCAACCAAAAGCACACAGAAACAAATAACAATTGCACAGATGACTAAAGGCCAAGATATGACATCAGAAACATAAAAGGGTTGACTAAAGGGCTGCCGCCTTGGAACGGTCAGTGGCAAAAAGGGTCGCTGGTGGGTTTAAACTCTAGGGTGCACCAAGCCTTACACCTATGTATTCGTGTTGTTTTTTTGAATGCGTGTTGTTTGTTTGGAGATCTGTGATGTTTATTTTTACTGAACAATTCACATTCCCGTTTTATTGTTTGTAACTACTAAAAGAGTATGAGAGTGGACCTTTGGAAACGGTCGAACCCGACACATACGAAATATTGCAGTCTCGGTTTGGTTGAGACTGTTCATGAAAGGTAGTGAAATATGCTAGCTACCGCTCACGCCCTCTATCCCGGGTTGAGCAGAACTCAATATTCATAAAATCAATAGCACATAATTCTAACCATCCCGAAGATGGCATGTATATGGCGGTGAACATAGAGATCTTTGCTTCCCCATGTCTAGAGACGTATGGTCCCAGTATCTAACAAAATACTAAGTTTTTTCATCAAACAGTTCCTGTCTTAACGTCGAAAGCATTATCAATTTCTAAGACCAGCTTACATTGTGTTAATGTAGTTGCAAACTTTTGAGAGTGTATCTTGAGAAATTGAGTTTTACTTGCATTAAATGTGCCATTATAATTTAAATAAAGCGTATTAAAACGGTCACCGAGTGTTTCATAGGATACTTTGAACTAAGCTTTTATTAGAAATTGATTATAATACTCTCTGTCGCATTTCGTATTAAACTTTCAAAAGATTGATTTATAATAAGTATGGGTTTTACGTTACGACGTGATAACCATATACGAACCAGTAATGGTATAACGGTGCATACGGTTCCCAGACCTACAATTTGTGAGTGAGAGTAAAGCATTAAAAATCGATAATTTAAATAATGGCCATATTGTATATAGTTTTACGTCCTGAAATAGTTTAGTTACCTTAAAGCTACACACGCCACATTTTAACTGGTACTAACTCATGAATGTGTCACTTGTGATGTAGTTACAATTCGACAAACATCAAAAATGTCGTTATAAGGCAGAAATCGATGAGTAAAGTATCCAATATTTATCTAACCTTTCTCCGAGTATAATTGATAAATATACGGCTTCCAATTATATTTCATAAAATGGTTACTTCAAACGGGATTTGAACAAAGTTAATTTATATGTGCGACATGATGGAATTTATACTGATACATCTTGAGAAGCGTTCGGATCTGTTAGTTTCAGGTATTCGGGAAGTAGCTTAGATTTAGACTAGACCTTTTAAGAAGAAAACAATAACAATTAGGTTGAAAACATCATTTAAATATTAAACAAACATTAAAAACACTAATTTAAAAAACAAATATATATATTAATACTATAACTATATATATATATAGGTCTAGTCTAAGTCTAAGCTACTCCCTGAATACCTGTGATGGCAGCGCCCATGATTTTCTTCTTATCTTGATATAAAACATGCCATTTCGAGCATTTCTTTGAATTTATCGTGCAATCCTCAGCAATAACACACGGAGATTTTATCTTTATTCGGATATAAATCTGTCTGTTTTATGTGGATTTTGTTTGTTCAGTTCACTCGAACGTGCATATGAAACGCGCGGTTTCATTCGCTGAATTTAGTTGATCTTCTCATGAATATTGATTAGATGAAAGGTCGATCTGAGGTGACCTACAAGGGAGTGTGGTTATATCCTATAGTGGAGAGTATCAAAGCGTAATTAGGACATGATTTTAATGAGATTTGGTTGGGCGATACATTTTTAACGTTACCGAAGCGTTTATCACGCCTATTATGCAAATACCGCGATATACCCTACGACAATATACCAGCCTAAACAATTTATACAACATATCCAGAAAAGAATCTCGATTATAGACTTTCTAGTGTTTTAAGAAAACATTGAAATTGTATTATTTTATAACTTTGATTTCGCCATGAGCTGGTGAACATGGAATTAGGAATAAAGACACGCCTTCAAAGCGGCATTCTATTTATGTGTAGAGTATGTAGCGTTAACATCAAAAATGGAGGATATAAATGCCAGTCCTACACTATGTGACATTCCAAATAAAACTATGCTTGATATATAGACATGTATATGTGTAATATGGAATTAGGAATAAAGACACGCCTTCAAAATGGCATTCTATTTATGTGTAGAGTATGTAGCTTTAACATCAAAATGGAGGATATAAATGCCAGTCCTACACTATGTGACATTTCAAATAAAACTATGCTTCATAGATATACGTGTATATTTGTATTCACTTGATGCTTTGTATTGAAACTAAAGCGTTTAATTACGGTTACCGTATTTTCTTCTCTTGAACTTTTTATCATAATCAATCTCCCAGAGCACGTTATTGTTGATATTATAGGGACGGGAAAATAACGTAAAAAAAATGTAAATACAAAAATTGATTTGCGTGTTTTCTGCGTTTATTTGGTTTTACCCTTGCACAATTGTATTTTCTAACCCTGATCGACTTTTACACTACAGAATTAATTTAAAAACAGAAGTAATTTAAAAACAGAAGTAATTTAAAAACAGAAGTAATTTAAAAGCTCTACTGCGGTCCTGTCTTGTCGTACCCTTACTGTTTTTTCATGTTGCTCTGACTTCTGTCAAGTTATTGAGTACTTGCTTTATGACTTTCTATGCTTTTTTTATATACATGATCTTCTATGTGTGATACTTATACTGCCTATTAATGCTACCATGTATGTTAGAGAATATGACATGTCAGGGATATATTTATTTACACTGTAACGTTTATTGGGATGACAATAGTGTAAGAGTGAGGTTTGGTCCACTCTAAAACCTGATTAAAAACCGCATCAACACCGAAAAAGGAGAATCAAATTTTATGAGTAACCATATGTTTTATATGCAAATTGTTTGTTTAATCCTATTGTAAATTCATTTGAAAGTTGCTGAAAATTCATATTTTGCTTTATTACACATCGGGACCTTGGCTTTAATGCTTGCTATAATACTATAGGTGTCGCATACTTTTCTTGTATTTATCCATATTATTATTCTTTGTCTGCTACTTAGTCAAGCTTGTTTGTGTTTGTTTTTTCCAATGGATCCACTTTTCACCATGCATTGACATTCACACTAAAATGTGTTAAGTTATGTGTGGCGGCTGTTAAAGATACTGAAAAGGTGATCTCTTGGAAGCAACAAACACAAACAAGTGAGAAAAATAGCAGACTCGGTTTTGTTGAGTCTGTTCATGAGAGGTAATTATAATATGTAAATATATTATATGCAACACCTCTCACGCATCTTCTAGCACCAGCTTAATCGATATTCTACTTTAAAGCAACACAGAATGGGCTTGATGATCCCAAAGGACCAGTAAATAATAACACTACTGATTTGTAGTAGGGGCCACCTTTTACGGCCGCCACACAGCACTAAACAAACGCTAGTGTGAATGTCAATACTGAAAAGGTGAACCCTTGGAATCAACAAACACAAACAAGAGAGAAAGGTAACAGATTCGCTTTTATTGAATCTGTTCATGAGAGGTAATTATAAGATGCAACACCTCTCACGCCCCGAAAGTCGCCCGAATATAAAGCAGTAGTGTTATTATTTATTTTTAGTATTAGTCCTTTGGAATCATCAAGCCCAATCGTTGTGGCTTTAATGTCAAATATATACCGCTTGATATATATTTATATATATAGATGCATGGGAGATGTTGCAACTTCTAATACCTCTTATTAACAGGCTCAATAAAACCGAGTCTGCTACTTTTCTCTCTTGTTTGTGTTTGTTATTTCCAAGTGATAGGATACCCTTTTCTGTCTTGTATTTTTGTTTGGATGATTGCTTTCTGCGCATGCTTATACACTGAAACGCAAAAAAAACGCAACACGGGAATTTCCGCTATATATTGTATGTACAAAATGCTGCTGTTAATCGAATGCTACATGGCTACGTAAGACCTTTCCTTTTGGAAAAAAATACTAAAGCAACATATAATACAGAATATAGTTTTTCCTTCAAAGTTTTATTATTGACAGAGTACGCGTTTGGCTCAAACATGTGAAACACAGTACTGAACTGGCTCAGTTTTTCAAAGAGCACCTTCAACATTTATGAAGTTCTTGTTACAAGGTGTAGTGTGATTAAAACGTCTACAACATTACAGTTGTGTCCTTTCTCTAATTAACTGCAACTTTTTGTTTACAAAACATCTCGGGATTTCTTTGGAATATTATGTGCAATTAAGTGTGCAGTATATACAATATATAGCGGAAATTCCCGTGTTGCGTTTCTTTTGCGTTTCAGTATACATTTCCTGTTCTAATTGTGTATCAACAAATGTTGACTGTATGAAGTCACATATTGATGAAATGCAATAATTATTTACTTAAATTCACTCGCAGTAATTACTACAATAATGCAAACGCCCGATGCAAAGTGTTCATGAAAATGTTATCAAAGTAAAGCGTGCTCAGAAAAAGAATAAATATTTCATAAAAAGTTTTACAAAAACAACACGTTAAAGCCTGCAGTTGTCCGCTAGGCGAATGTTCAGATTTAATGTGAAACTTTAGATAATGCTGCCGATATTAAATAACTTCTCCATTTTCATTTTAGCCTTAAATCTACATTTATCAGACATATCTAGAGCTACACATGTCGCATAGATCTTAATGGTAGAGTATCATGTAGTATCACGTAATAATAAAGCCATGATATTAATTTCAACATAGGATTAATAGAGGATAAATACAAAGCACTTTGTCTTATAGCCGTTTCAAGATAATTTTTCGTTTTATGACAAATACCGAAACAGCAATATTAAATATGATTCCGCGGATCCGGTATCATCTTCGTTGTAAATATCAGATTTTGAATTTAAAGAAGCTGCAGTTTTCCAATTACCAATAAATATGTTTGCTCATGCTAGATGTCAAATAGAAGGTCAATTTCCAGCATCAAAGTAATGTCAGCTGTAAATATTGAATTATCTGTATTCGCCATGCAAAGGCGTTAATACTGTACATCATTCGGATGCATCGACTAAACGCAGTTAGATAGTTAGGTAGTGTTTTACTGTCATTTTTGCGTGTATAGGGATGCGTCGAATGTAATGTTGTCGAACGCGCGGCCTTACCCTTTGTAAACACATGTCTTACCCTTTGCAAACGCATGTAAAATGTTTCAATACAGTATGTTTAACCAACCATATAAAGTGTATATAGGCTACTGTAATCTCGATATACGTTTATGTAAATCTATACATGTGTTTTAGGGGGTAAATCTTCGGTAGGGGCAAAGCTTAGCAATAGAATACTGCATTTAAGGTGGGTAATACACGTGTATTTCAACTACATTTGTTCAATGTATACAACTTTATTAAACATTTTAAATTTATATCTTTAACATTACGATCTTCTACCTAAGCTATAGTTTTTAAAAATCGGTCATATATTTAGGAATTATTGTACTCTGCAGTAGAGATGTCAGTCCAGTATGAACGTTTTATCACTGGCTTGGACATAACTTAACTAACCGCATGAGTTGTAGGTTATTAATATCGAATATTTTAGAATACATGGTGAGTTAAAACTAACAAACTCGTAATACTGAACATAGTGAACATCTGCATAACTTTGATTATAAGACATAAAATAAAACAGCAATTGTGGCTTTGTGGTCATAATAGATTTTATTTCATCTCAAAGCGATCAAACACTTATATTTTCAGTCGAAAAAATTATCATGTTTTCTCACTTCTTGACGAAATAAAATCTGTTATTTACTCCAAAACAACAAATATCCTCAATTTATAATTATTCAAACAACCGTCTTCTTCGTGTTTTAGTGTTTAGTCTACGTTTCTTCATATCCCTTTATTTTACGTGCATGTTGAATGGACATCCTTGGTATGCCGATCAATGGTTATTACCATGGTTAAGTATTGACCAGTTCAAGTTCGCAGGTCAAGTCAAGTCCGGCAGGGTTCTCGGTCCCATGGTATGCATATTTGATTGACCAATATATCCGAAATGTTATTAGTAACTGGAGCGAGCGTGCAGCTGGCTGTGTAATTAAATTGTAATTCAGTAAATTTCAACGGCAACATCGCTGGTGCTATCGATTGCATTAAACACTAAATCTGCTTCAACGACTGAATTCATTACGTTAGAAAGTATGTAGTACAGAAAAGTTAAATATGTTGTACTGACAGAAGTAGAGCAAATCGTATTCAACTGATTATCGCACATGTTAACATTTGCGACAAAGAGACTTGTGTACTAATATAAGATACAATCTTGATTTGAACAAAACAAAAATGCCGATTAAAAATAATCGAAAATCAGAATGTTGCGTTTTTAAATGTACTGAATATATAACCTTGACTTATATCCTTAAAGGCTACTTTTTCATTCATGTTAAATATAACAATAATACGGTTAAAACACCATGTACTTACGAATAAATACATGTGTAAAACAAAGAAATACATGTTAGTGTTAATATATGAGATCTGTTCAACTATATGCATTGTATAACAGTAAGAACGGCTTGTCTGATTTAAGTTCCCAAAACAACCATACATTACTGAGTCAAGTAGGAGATCCGTTAGCAATTTTAACCACATTACTTAATTCCATTAAGCGATGGGAAAGCTTATATTAGCAGGATTTTATAATGGATATTTCGACAATAAAACACGTTTAAAAAAATGTTACTGAAAAAATGCGATAACTTGTTTAAAATTACATATAAAACGTTTTAATTTTACAATATGCAA
This sequence comes from Cyrtodaria siliqua, assembly GCA_037043455.1. Lineage (NCBI taxonomy): Eukaryota > Metazoa > Mollusca > Bivalvia > Adapedonta > Hiatellidae > Cyrtodaria > Cyrtodaria siliqua. The sequence continues at coordinate 17,967 of JAWPHD010004799.1, forward strand.
ACATTTTAAGCAGAAATTAAGGTTTTATTTCATATCCCAGCCAACCCCGTTTTGGCTTCTTGGAGAAGGGGATGGATAGGGGTATGAACGTTAATACTCGGAACACGTAATGATGTCATCATATCTTTTAACAATTTTTATATTATCCGATTTTGACTTTGTTATAACGCCTTAATAATTTTTAGTTTATGTTCGTTCTGACTCATTAACAACGCATACAATTATTCAGTGTTTAGTTAAGTCCATGTTGGTTACATATATCGTTTGTTTATTAACGTTGAATAGGCCAAGGAACAATTGCGACAATTCGCTAAACATACATACTACATTACTTACAGCATCACGTGGACCGAGTATTAACTTCCATACCCTATCCAACTACTTCTCCAAGAAGAGAAAACGGGTGTGGCTGGGGTATGAAATAAAACCTTAATTTTGGCTTATAAAGTTTGCTTATTGTGAAATTAAAATATGTAATAGGTACGTTTAAACAGGTTGTCGCATTTTTTCAGTAAAAATATCCGTTATAAAATCTTGTTAATACAAGCTTTCCCATCACTTAATGGAATTAAGGCGGGACCACGTAATGGGCTTATCACACGCAATAAATTCTCAAATATAATTATTAAAGAAGTTGATTAAATTTGCAAAATACATTAATATAAATCCTCGTAAACCTGGTTGGTTTAGTATTGTAAAACTACTGTAGATTGTATATTTGTATCGTATTATATTATAACGAAGTTGATAATCTTGGATAAAAAAATAAGTATTGACTTTACAAAAAGTAATCTTTAGAATAAAAACATCCCTTCTGGGGCTTAGAGTATAAAAGACAGGTGGGCTAACAGCATTTCCCGATGAAGCAATTCAATATATGCATAGTGTTCGTTAATCATGAAATAGAAATCATCTCTATTCAACAACAACACAGTGAAAAAATGTGACAAACACGAGCTCATGAAGTCTGTATTGCAGGGTAGCAGTGTATCCCTTTACGGAGAAAGCATTGCCGCTTAAAATTGTCAAGGACACGCTTAAAATACATGACATCGTAGAAAAATAAGTATTTTATCAAAAGTCCTGTATTATGCTTTATAACTGAGAAGTAAGACGTAAGTGATGAGTTTACAGTTTACATTGTCATGACAATATGTTTTAAATTGGTATACAATCGATATGCTATTTTGAGTAAACTTAATAGTTAAATGAATATGTTTTAAATGAAATAAATCTTCGCAGTATATATTTATATGTGCAGGCTATAATACGGAAGTCGGTTGTGTCCATGTATGTGTCCGAAATCTGTTGTAAAGTCAAAGCGAAAGACTTCGCCAAGAAACTTTGCGTAGCATTTCGACTTCTAATTCTACTATTCGCCTTCCATTTCAACAAAACTCTGACAAGAGTGATTAGACGTAGGTGGCTTCTATGAGATAGCGTCCTTTGTATCTTCAATTAATGAATAAAGAAATATATGTTTATATCATGCTGATATTAGTAGTACGTGTATGTATGCTATTTTCCGACTTATATATGGAAGAGCCAGTAAGAATAATGTGTGAAAAATAACGTGGACGCAACTACAAAAAAAGATTATATTAAATTATGAGCGTATAATAAAGACCACTGGGACAATACGTTTAACGTAGACCTAGTGTTACGATATATTCACATGTGATATCACTTGTGATATATTCTAAAACTGCCACTTGGGAAATTATGTAGACAGTCTCGCTACAGACGCAAATAAGGTAAAATATATATACCCGAATAGAAATAGGCTTTCAAATAGGCTCAACCCGGGGCTAGGGGGCGTGAACGGTAACAAGCATATTTCACTACCATTCATGAACAGTCTCAAATAACCGAGACTGCAATATTTCGTATTTATCGTGTTCGGCCGTTTCCAAACGTCCACTATCATACTCTTTCAGTAAAATAACAATATAAAACGAACTGGAAAAGATAAACGCATTATGTAATTTTAGACTGTATTGCCTTTTAAACAATAAAGATGTTTCTCTAACACTTTAATTTTGGCAATCTCAGGTTATCATTGTTTGACAGATATAGACGTTTCATTAATGCAAACTCAAACTCGTTAGTACTATTATTATAACGTTAAAGTGAAATTACTGTTGATATTTATTAAGGAGATAGGAGTAAACTTGGCTTTTGATGTATACTAGTATGAAACCAATGCGATACAGAGTGATTTTATCTTTAATTTAAATGATGTAACATCAACGAGATGAGAATAAACGTTCCGTTTGATGTATATAACACCAATGCGATACAGAGTGACAGTACCTTTAAATGATATGACATCAACGAGAGGGACATAATAGTTACGTTTGATGTATGTTACACTAATGCGTATAATTTAAATGATAAAACATCAAGAAGATTAGACGTAGCGTTACTTTTGATGTATGTAACACCAGTGCGATACAGACAGACGTTACCTTTAATTTAAAAGAAATAATGTTAAAGAGATGGGAAGGAAAATTATATATGTTACACCAATGCGATAGAGAGTGACTTTACCTTTAATTTGACTCCGTGGTCCAGGGGTTAACGACGTTACGTTGTAAACCTTCTCGCCTCTCATCGCTGCGGGTTCGAATCTCATTGGAAGCTCAACTTGTATTTGAGAAAGTGTCGATTTTTACGGATGGCGGGAGGTATACATACTGGTTCTACCCAGGAAGAATGGACTGTCCTGCCTCTACCACAAACAAATCGACCGTCATATAGGGCCTAAAATGTGCTTAAAATGACGTAAAAGCATCATTCAAACATACAAAGTTACCTTTAATTTAACGATAAACAAGTTCGGATTAAACATTACTTTTGCTGTACACCATTGCGGTAGTGAGCGACTTTACCTTTATTTAAATGATAAAACATCACTGAGATATTGAGTAAAGTTACTTTTGTGACGTTACTTTTGTTTTGAGTTATGATAACACATTAATGAGATATGGAGTAACATTACTTTCGTGTTTTATATACTATTTGTGATATATGACGTGACGCTACTTTTGAGATATATGACCTAACAACGATAAGATAGGGAGTGATGTTATATTTTGTGTTTATGATATAGCATCAACGAGAGTCCGATGCGTATTTGATAGTATATCAACGTTTTATGTAAATGATATAACCAATGAAAAGGCGAGTGACGTGATTTTGATTTATTTGATGTAACCGCAATAATTTATGATTAAAACCTACGTCTACAATATGTGTGCTTACTCTTTACATGGACAGCTTTAATCGTTTATAGTATACCACATATTTCTTCATTTTGCCTGTAACTCAATGTATGTAATTACATTTGTTTGATAATATCTTGCTTCATTTTTTATTTTTGGCAATGTTTTTTTTTCAAAACCTGTCAATATTATATTGAAATATTTTTAAGTTGGAATATTACTAAATAATAATAAATAATAAACATATTTAATTTTTGCACCGATCTAGTGTTAGTATGAGCTTTATGTTCCTCCTAATGTCCTTAAAGATAAACCTGTAACATCAAGTTTAGATCAGAGGTAAAGTGCTTGTTTTAAAGGGACACACGGCAAAGTGTTTGAGTGTGTGTGTGTGTATTTCTAAGGATTATAGTCCCTCCACCTACGACAGGCGTCCTACCCGACGACTATAGGCACAATGTCTGGACTTTTATCTGTGTGTTGTTGTGTGATGTGATGATATGTATACTTGAAGCAGCGAACTCAATGGTTTCTTTATAGTGCTGCCACACTGAAATACCACGCCGTAGTAGACATGATACCCCCACCCACCCAGTCACAATATTCTGACACTGGTCAATCAGTCGTAGCACTACCCATTATTTGCTCGTCAGGCAAGGGTTACAAGTGACTACTCCATTTTTAAAGTCTTTGGTAGGACGCGGTCAGGGGACTCGAACCCACGACCTCCCGAATGCAATGTCTCGATTTATATATCCACTATCATTTTAGTTTTACCCTGGTTACATTTGAATAAATCAAATTTTAAGTAATGATTATTCACTGTTCACTATTTCGTCTTATTATACTATAAATTTTAATATATTATTGGTTCAATAATACCAAAAAAATAATAATATGCAAAAACAAATTGCTTAATACTATTCTTATAATTATTATTAATGACTGAACAAATGCAAGTTATGCAGAAAAGCTAGCGGTTTTAAATAATAAATATTGCCGTGTGTTCCTTTAAAATAATCACTGTAAACGTTAAGTAAAATCATATTCCTAGAGGAAATGCCAAACATTAACTTTATACGGACTTGTTTTGAAAGTTTCCAATATATGTTGCGTGTATGCCCCCTTCAGTGACTACACTCGTGGTCTTGGGAAATGATTTGCCTATAATGATAATGCCGGCTTTTGCTACGATTCAATTGTCTTATTGTTCCATAATTTCAGCCAACATGCCAACTCTTCCTAGGGGATATAAATTATGTGACGCACCGACACCGTCCACAATCACACGCATGCGCTTTTATTATTATTATGTACGGTTAAACAACGTAGGCGGTTGTCCGGTGCTGAATTGACGAATATGGCCGATAATTTCTGTTAACGTCACGTGACTTGAATATACTTAAAGGCATTAGAAGTTTTAAGAAGCGGATAGAAAATTGCATTGCGATTGCAACAAGAAGGAAAAGTTAATATCTGAAAGCGGACATTCTGTTATATTTCCTGGAACAAGTGCATTTCACAAAAACAATAGGGCATTAAAAGAACACTTCATAACAGTGAGTATTCTTTCTTTCTATTTTATTTATATATTTTTCAGCTTTTAAATTACTCGTTTTACTTTATTTTCTGTTTTAACAATCGTATTGTATTTACTTTAAAGATACAACATACAAACAATACATTTTGTTGCAACATTATTACGCTTCAAACAATATATTAAAACATTTGTCGGTGAATTTAAGCGACGATAATTTTATTCAAATCAACAAAATGTCTTACTAAATTTAAAGTAATACTTCAAGAAAACTAGTTCAATTGTAAAGCATGTGTAAGTTTTTATAATAATAATTGTTTTCAAAGCATGCAAGTGTTTATAATAATAATATCAATAGATAGTAATATCTTTATTTTACGAAAACGCCCAACCTTCCCTAATGTAACATGAACAATTTAAAAACAGAATTCACAATAGTAACATTGTCGAATAAAAAATGCATTTTCAATATGGAAGTTGATTAGGACATGTTGCTTTCACGGGATAGTCAAAAACACCATTACGTGGTCCGAGTATTAACTTTCATACCCCATCCAACCCCTTCTCTAAGAAGCGAAAACGGGGATGGCTGGATATGAAATAAAACCTTAATTTCGGCTTAAAAAAAATTGCATATTGTAAAATTAAAACATTCAACAGGTAATTTTAAACAGGTTATAGCATTTGTTCAGTAAACCTGTTTGTAAACGTGTGTTAAATATCCGTTATGAAATCCTGCTAATATACGATTTCAAATCGCTTAATGGAACTACTTTTTAAATGTCCAAACAACTGGTTTTATACAGTAACTCTTTAATGTATATCATTTGTTTGGAAATAGTATAACTAAGAAAGTGAGTCGTAGTTTTTGGCAAATCTGCCAAGTATGTTAGGATAAGTGGTCATATAGAGAGGTAAGTTTTCCGGTTTAAATTTGTTCAAATATTTTTTTTATTTACAGTAATCCTGTATTTAAGATGTAATTTTATCTAAATCTTCAATTCACTCCGAACCAACATATATTCCTTATATATTTATCACTTTTGGTCGCTTGTACAAGTACGTTTTCATATAGAGAAGGCCAAATAAAAACCAAACAATAGTTTCCATTATTTAGTATATAACTGCAACAACGGAAAACGCGTGTTTTACAACTCAAACAGCCACTATCCAATATACATTTGCAACATGTTAAGATAAAAAGTATTTATCTTTTTGGATTTCTCTGTTAAAGATACTTTTTGATTTTGGTTTAACTATTTGTTTTGTAATGTTAGCATCAATTCAAGCATTATGACAATTAGAAATATAAGATTTGGAACGGAATTAGGACATTCTTGTAAGGGTCTTGCTTTCTTTTTCTCTGACCAAATTTGAACGCAGGTACTTTTTCAGCGTACCACACAATAACTATAGTAAGGCCAATAAACCCAGCGTGCGGCATACTCTGCACATAGTAGATATACTTTGCAGTTAGTTAGTATTTCGTCTGCTTCAAGATAAGGGTTTAATAAATACATTATATAATTATTTTAAATATATCTGGATATTGCTTATGTTTAGTGTATTGATTTGCCAAATGTTATGGTTTAAAAATGTTTTATTAATTACAAATTGTTATTCAACCTGAGTAGCATATGTATGATTTAAACATATTTTATTGCCAATAATGTGTTACATACAGAATATTATCCACATATATACAATAGAAATATTATTATGACAAATGGGTCGGGTAACAAGTTCTACCAACATTAGTTTAAACCCTTCCCAGTCAACATCTTGAAATTGCAAGATAGCATATGTATAACATGATGAGAAAGATTTCACGGGGGCCATGTTGGGTTTTTATACTCAACTCTGGCCTTTAAACTTACTACATAACCGAATGTCGATAGCAATGACATAAATGCCTTCTAATGGAAACGTTCCTATTATTATTGCAGAAAGGACAATTAGGCTGTAGGACATTTATGGCATTAAAACGGCTATACAGCTACATATTTGATAAATTAGTCAATATAAATTAAATTGGAAAACGATAGAATCGTTTGGTCTTGCCACGCAGTAATTTGATTGCACTATTTGCCTATCGTACTATCATCCGGAAAAGAAACCGATTAATTATGGTTAACGTCATGTTTCCAATTGAATTGTATTGCTAGATAATATTAAAACAATGCGGCGCAGGCTGAAATGTCTAGAATATTATATTATTTATGTTTATTTAAGAGAGGCACTCCATGTAATTGGGACGATGATAAACTAAAACAAGAAAACATAAAAGATATTGCAATAACCTAACATTTCAAATTGACTGCTGAGGAGAAACAAATATTGCTTAAAAAGAATAATCACATAAGAAAGACGTGCCACGTGTGTTTAAGCCTGTATGAAATAGACAGCTGGTGTTCCTGTAATGATGAACTGAGTGAATTACAAATTGAACACGTTAAATATCCTATGGAAAATTATTAGAAATTAATATGAACAAGGCAAAGCCTCAAGACGGGCGAAGCTAAGTGATGTGATACTGTATCAAGCATCATATACATTTTATCCCGCAAGTTTAATAAATTCAATATTAGACGTTAAACATACAAAACAGTGATACAACTTCAGTAAGCATCCCTAGTTAAAGGGAGTACATCAGGATTTTCCTAGAAATATCTTAAATTATAACAATGTTCCAGTTCATGATAAAACACTTACATCAATCAAAATAAAATGTTAGAACCATTTTGTTAATGTCTAAACTTTGAAAACACCATACATCATATAGCTGGGACGGAATCGGACGTAAAATGCTGAAATTAACCCTGGTGCGTCACCTAGGATAGCATGTATTAATGTGCAGAATGAATTTCTTTGCAAATAAGGGGTCATTTTTACGCTCACTCATTATGTTTAGGACATTTAGAATTAAAAATATTAATATTTTAAATTGTTAGTCGGACACCTAGACCCCCATGAAAATCCTGATATACTCCCTTTAAGGCCAAATGCTGCCCAACATATGTTTGCGTGATGGTTCGTAAAAAAAGATACTCACGTAATACTATTTATAGTGTATAAGTCATCTCACGCAATACCATAAACGATGTTATTTAATAATAACAAGAAAACCTCGTTAATTCTTTAAATCCCTCACTCATTTGTATATAAGTAGGAATAAAAATCGAATAGGAAATTTAGCATTCACACAACACATTCAACCAAAACAACAACAACCGGAAACAAACTCTGCGACAAAACAAACAAAAGAAAGATTGATAGCTGTGGAACCGCCTTGAAACAGCCATTGGCAAAACATTAAGCGATGGGGGAGCTTATATTCGCAGGATGAAAACAAGTTTAAATACATTTTTACTGAATAAATGCGATAACCTGCTTCAAATTACCTATTAAATGTTTTAATTTTACAATATGCTAACTTGTTAAGCCGAAATTAAGGTTTTATGTCATACCACAACCAACCCCGTGTTCGCTTCTTGGAGTACGGGGATGGTTGGGGTATGAAAATTAATACTCGGACCACGTTATGAGGCCGTATGGATATCAAAGTTGATCAATCTCACTTTCAGTCACGTTCAAAAGAGATACACGGCAAAAACATTTTATATTTTTATTTATTTTTTATTTTACAAAACTGGCATGTTTGGAAATTATCATATTAATAAATGCTTAGTATTTTTACGTATAACTTATTATTTATAATATTACACCAACACTATGTTTCAACCTATCGATATAAAATATAGAAGAGAAAATGTATATGCAATATGATATTTGATTAATACAAAAAGGAGTCGTTTTTATAGTTGTGTTCATATGTCCCTTTAACTTTAAATCTTATCAATATAAGCAAACCCGCAACTTTACAGAAAGAAGGACAGAATCCGAACTCCATTGTTTTATATTTATTATGACTTTTATCAGTAACAATGTTAGCAATCAATGTGGTAATTATTGTATTTGTTGTTCGTCGTTCTAGATATGTCAAGAGGCATTAAATGTTTGTTAAGTCTGAGAAATATTTAATGTTGAGATAGTAGATGTGGGCCAGGATACAAATATATATATGATCTTATTAAAAGTCAATCTCATTAAAATCAGATCCTTTATCACGCTTCCATACTGTTCGCTCCTAAGGATCTGACCACGCTCCATTGCAGGTCACGTCAGATTGGCCTTACGAGTAGCCAATCAGATTTCAGCCTACACAATTGTTCTGTATTGACAGCTTCACTGCGCATGTCGCGTTTCAGTAAAACGCTGTGGAGCAGTCTACGCCCGGTATTGACAGAGACCATGTCCGTAACGTTTAGCTCATAAAACACAAAATAATTGCGTTGACGAACTTATACATACATAAATTGTCATGCATAATAAGTCAAGTGTTTTTAGACAAAGGAGTATATATACTGAAAAAACAAAAACAGGATTGCTTGACGGAATTTAATAGCGATACAAAAAATTACCGACTCGTGGGATTGAACCCACACTAAACTGACAGCGGTCGAGTACGCTATCAACTGAGCTAAGCGAGCCAGATGGACTGCGGCTTACTATTTAGAATATATAATGTCATAATAATTTCGGTGGAATATATATTTTCAAAATACACGTGACAGCGATGATTTTCTTCGTATCTTGATGTAAAACATGCCATTTAGTGCATTTCTTTGATTTATCGTGCAATAACACAACAATAAGACACGAAGACTTTTTCTTTATTCGGATATAGATCTGTTTTATGTAGATTTTCGTTTTTTCATCTCACGCGAATGTCATCTGAAGTGCATATGAAACGCCCGATTTCATTGGTTGAATTTAGTTGATCTTCTCATGAATATTGATTAGATGAAAGGTCGATCTGACGTGACCTCAAAGGCAAAGTTGTCAGATCTAATAACGGAGGGTATCAAAGCGTAATAAGGATATGATTTTAATGAGATTGATTAAAAGCGTTACAGCTAATGTACAGTAGATATGTAAGATGTAATGTCACCTTTTTGGACCGCAATCGGTTTGCTTGGTTTTATTTAATTGATATAATTATAAAAGATGCTCTTAATTTTGTAACTAACTATAGCTTATAACGTCTGAATACTCAACACAACTTATCACGCAAAAAGTTCAATTGTCTTCCCTTTTTCTGTGTAAATATGCGGTATTGTTGATTGGTAAAAATGAACAATGTTGTCAACAGTTGTGTGTTATGCTAAGCAAAATAAAAGTGATTTTACATTCTGCAAGGAGAAAATGGCGTTTTCATTTAGCCATTTTTAGAATCCAGAATTTTAATTTTCATTGACAATCTACAATCTACAATCTGAGGGTTTGATTATGTTGAGTTCACGTTAAACAAGAAACGCCTCAGTTCTGCAGATTATCAAAGGCAAAGATAGTTTTGCATTAATGTATTACATGGTTGCGTGTTTTTTCTTCAAATCAACAAAAATAATGAAAATGAAAATACATATTTCTAGATTTCTAGTACAATTGTGTCAGCCAATAGTGTTGAGTATAGTTTAAGACGTAGTCATCTGGCAAGCAACTGGTCAATCAAGTATTAGGACATAATGAGTAATTTAATAGAGTTTGCATAGTGTGATTATCAGTTAGCGGAAGTAAATGTATTAGTATGCAAATGAAGCATATTTATATTTCGTTTGACGTCATAATAACTCTGTAAATCAATCAGAATGTTACATATTTGCATAAATAATCACATGATATTCCACGACGTTATTTAAATCCCTGATGTGACAATGAGAATTGCGTTTGCATATTATTAGGTGATTATTATATTGCACGAATTATATATTTAAAGCTAAGGATGAACAAAATATTTTGGTTAATGCCATCAACTGTTTTATGAGTCGATTTAGGTCGAGTTTTCCGTAAGTGAACTAAAATAGATTGCACGCAGTTTTAAATATATAATGTCTCATATTCCTCATATGCTGTGCTCTGAGGAACGGAAAGCATTCTCTATCAAGATTCTACAACTTGTATGCATTTTTCTAGCATTTTAAACACATCCCACAAACTCCGTATTATAATCAATGGAGTGTAAAACAGCCGTATTCAACCAATTTAGTGCCAGTATAGGCTACAGCTAGGGTAGTTTTAGATCCGTTAAGGAATAAACATTCCAGGCCCATTTACATCTAGATAAAAAATATACAAAATAGGCCTAGAATCTTTTCACCTGCAACACTTTAGAGTTGCTGCAAATTATATTGTAAACACTACAGTTTTCGGTGTAAGGACATGATCATTGTTTTTTGCTACCACTCAAGTAGCACCTGAAACAATACAGGGGTCAGAATGAAGACCTTTAATAAATATGGCACAAATGGAAAAAAAATAACATGAATTTGGGGGAATTTTACCCCTTTGCCTGGATAAACACTGGCCCTTTTCTTGCCCTGGAACCACACTGGTGAATGGCCGTAAATAAAGCAATTTATTTTATGATAAGCAATGAAATACTGTAATTTATCAGTGAAATTAAATATTATTCCACACTGTGGAATATAGAGTTTTATTTCCACGGTAGCTGCCGGGACTACTTTTTTAATGTACAACCAACATAAATGCACAGTAACAAATCTAACAGATATTCCAACTGTTATACTGTTAAATCCACTGTTTATTTAATTACTTTCTTTCTATGACGTTAACGGTTTCAAACAAAGTAATCGTCACGTATAGTAACGTTTTGTTAAGTCATCGTGAACAGTGCGCGTAGCCAGGTGTGTAAAACGGTTTAGTTACTGAAATTGCTTAAATGATTGTTTGTAAAATCATAAAATAAAAAGAAAATTTGTTGTTTTATCGTGAATAACATATTTTATTTCATCTCGAAGTCAGAAATAATAGAAGTCGATGAAATAAAATGTTATTCCTAACATATTTTATTTCATCTCGAAGTTAGAAATAATAGAAGTCGACGAAATAAAATATGTTATTCCTTCCAAAACAACAAATATCCCCTATGTATCATTTGTAAAATAATTCTGGTCAACATCTATGTTTAATAGTTTACTGAAATAGAGGCCAATAAACTTTTAACATATCAAAAATTCCAAAGCTAAATCATTGTGTTTCCAGAACGGTTTGTCTGTATTCGTCATGTGTTGATCGATGTTAGTTAAACAATGTAAAAACACAATTTGTCTCTTCGCTTAAACTTGTCTTGCACATTGTGTAAATTCTCCGAACGCTTTTATATTTCCTCAGTTATTGATAATCTGTATGGAGCAGTCTCGAAGGAATCGTATAAAAGCCATGTGCGTTTGAACCACTTGTCTCAGACGAGTCTTTATGATTACATTTAACAAATATATCAATACTACGAACGTACTAAATCAAATGATAACTGTTTTCACATTCAAATATCGTATTCCATAGTATTAACATCTCGTTAGTTATAACATCCCGTTAGTTAACGTTGATCTGCCGTCTTTTAATTGTTATATATCGTTAACAATATGTCTAGTTCGTGTTTAACAAACAAATACATTTCCCAAGATGACTCATCATTCTATTAGTATTCACAATGTGTTAAAGAACATGTTATTCGCAACACAGACTAGATTATAACATTAGAGAACGTTCAATAACATTGTGAAAATATGATTAGACCAACGCTGTGGAATATTGTTTTACGTGTGGGGTCCTTAGGGAGTAAATGGCTTAATATAATGCAATTTGCAAATGCCCTGATCTTTTTAAACTTTGACTGATTGTATGTATTTTAAATCGAGACTGCAATAGTTTTTATATTTATCGTATTTGGCGATTTCCAGATTTCTCCTTTCATACTATTAGTTTATGTAATGTTTAGTACTTGTTAGGGGTTTTCCAGATTTCTTGTAAGGCGTTTTCCAGATTTCTCCTTTCATACTCTTAGTTTACGTAATTTTCAGTACTTGTTAGGCGTTTTCCAGATTTCATTTTAGGCGTTTTCCAGATTTCTCCTTTCATACTGTTAGTTTACATAAATTTCAGTACTTGTTAGCGTTTTCCAGATTTCTCCTTTCATAGTCTTAGTTTACGTACTTTTCAGTACTTGTTAGGCGTTTTCCAGATTTCTTTTTAGGCGTTTTCCAGATTTCTCCTTTTATAGTCTTAGTTTACGTACTTTTCAGTACTTGTTAGGCGTTTTCCAGATTTCTCCAGATTTCTCCTATCATACTCTTAGTTTACGTACTTGTCAGTACTTGTTTGGCGATTTCCAGATTTCTTCTTTCATACTCTTTGTTTACGTAATTTGCAGCACTTAGGCGTTTCTTGTGTTTTTTTTATGCTGGAGGCAGGCGATCCACGTTTTTCTTCTGGGTAGAACTGGTACTGTATTCCTTCTGCCATTCGTAATAATCGACCCTTCACCAATCTCAGTGGGATTCGATCCCGTCGCGGTGAGAGGAGAGACGTTTCAAGCGCAGTTTCTTCTCTATCATGACCACGGATGCATTGTGACGGGTTACTGCGCAGCTGCCGTAGGCACAAACATTGTAGATATCTCTACGCATACAGATGTAAAGCAAAATGATAAGCGTAAAAAGAAACATACAAGAACTAAAAAAAAAAAGAAGGGAATTTTGAGGTTTTTACGATTAATGAAAAGTATCTCGATTTATAAATCCAGTATCATGTTGACCTTCAACCTGCTTGCACATAACTAAATACAATTTTGAGTTTTCATTCTTCAGACCCTATCACAAGTTTAATATTGGTGCAATATAACCAAATGGTAGTAATATGCAAACATCATATTGCTTTGTTATATTCTGATAAATATTATTAATGATTGAAATACGAATTATGTAGAAGTCTAACGGGGGTAAATACGCTCTAAGACATTCCTCAAAAAAGCAAATCGGTACCAAAATGAAATGTTTTTAAGGCCTCACTAACAAATTGAAATTAATAGTACGTAATTTAGAGCCGAATATAGCGCGACGGAAAGTAGGCAGATGCATCGGGAATTCTAATAATCTCCCTGTCGAGTAGATGTCTCTCACCATTCGACTAACAGCAGCTTATTGTACATACATAATATATAGAGTAAATTCCCAAGTTGCGTTTCTTTTCGCTTTAGTATATATCACTGACTCAAGATCACGAAGATCACGAATGTTCAGCGGCATGATAACGAACTCACAATATTCCAGTTACTGGGAAAACTAACTATGACAAGATCACATAACTCCCAACTCCACCCCCACACCCCAACCCCCAATACCTATCTCCACGCACACATACTTCCACCAATTTGCGTATGCGTAGCCTCTCTCCTTGTTTCATGATTCCGTGTTAATGTACTCTTTTAAGATGTCAAGGTTACTTGATGAAGGTCGTATTTAATCAAACACGTGGCTGTTAATACGTATTGTTTTACTTGTATTTCAATGTAAATCAAACATTAGTATGCTGTCTTTTGTTTGCATCAATGCCTTATTGACTTACACTATTCTATACCTGTTTAAAGCTATTCGCTTCTAAGGTACTTCTTGATTGACTTCCTGGGTAGAACCAATGCGGACAAAGTGTCTTGCTCAGGGACACAACGCATACGTTTATGGCGGGGATCAAACCCACGACGTTTGGATCATGGGTCCAATGCTCTACCACTAGACCACAGCGCTCCAAAAATTATTATTGCATAACAACATGCAGAAAATGACCTATTTCTGTGAGTACCAGACTCTCCGTGATTTATAAAATCAGCTATCTTTTTCTCCATTTTAATCAATCACTTGTTGATAAAACCGTGTAAATTGAATGAATTATTTGAACGATTCTGATACTGACTACAAATGTCAGGAGCAGTGTCGAACACACTGTAGCTTTGTCTCTTTAATCTCCCGCTGCATACCCTTCAGAGTTGCATAAGAATTCTCTCTGGAATTGTATATTTATATTTAAATTTAACGATAAAAACGTTATTGAAGCGCCGGAGTATGCTTAAAAAACGAACGCAAAATGTAACATTCACATAGCACAACCAATCCAAAAAAAGCATTCAAAGTAAACAATAATTGCAAGAAAAATAAAAGCAACGTATGCGGTACCATAATTGACAAAAAGGGGAACCGACATGGAACAGTCACTGGTATATAGGCCACTGTGGAGTTGAACTACATTCTAGAGTGCCCGAAATCTCACTAAAAGGTTACAATCACGGACCACTGAGAAAACACTATGTATATCAGTTCAACTTTAATATCTCAGTGGTTCACGATTCCTTGCACAAATCCGGGCTTAACACCCGCTTTGAAACACGTTTTAACTGATTCCACCAAAACAGGTAAGTTGTTGACCAGAACATTCGTGTTCGTCAAAAATCAATACAATTACCGAGCATATACAGCATCATTGATGTAAACATGTATTAACTATTTGTTTGCGTTCAATGACCAGGGTACGAAATGTCTAACACATTGTCTTTTTTTTTCTTTTTGCATATCCCAAAATGGTTACGAAATGTTAAGGGTGCGAAACGTCCAGTGTACGAAACTCCCATCTGCTTAGACTGGTATCTTCGACAATTACAGTGTTTCTCCTAGTCAGTATGCCAACTTAAGATAAACAAATCGAATACCTTGTTGACAGTGTTCCGCATAATTTACGTTAAACCTTCCGAAGACTGCCGTTTCAGACATATTCTAACCCCGTAGCAGCTTTCCTGACCCAGAAGTAGATGCAAAATCGAACAGGAAATGTAGCATTCACAGGAAGCCGTTCACCAACAGCACGCTTCCAAAGCAGTTAATTATTACCAGGATACATATTACGTTTATTTGTTAGGTTATTACTTTAATCAACTAAATACCTGAGTGTTTGAAGGTGTTTTTCTGTAAGATGTTATTTAGTGATTTTTCAAAAGCTACTATGTTTTTTTAACACTTTCACCACATTAACATCACTTTTAACCGATAGGAGGCGTGAACGAAAGCAAGCATATTTCACTACCGTTCATGAACAGTCTGAATCAAACCGAGACTGCAATATTTCGTATTTATCGTGTTCGGCTGTTACCAAAGGTCCACTAGACCCGAAAAGTAGTTTAAATGAAGTAATGAAACATGTTCTGCGATAGGATATTATCCATGCATTTGGTTGTTCTAATCGGAAAATGGTGAACAACTTCTTATTAAAGTATTTACTTGCACCATATAAGTTTCAACGAAATGATTAATACAAAACATGCATGTGGACACGAGGTGATAGTTATGCAGTGGTCAGTGGGGTACACTTTGGATGAAAACTGAAATATTTAAACCTGGTATTGTGTCAACAGCATCACTCCTTTTGAAAAGAAACATGAATCCTAAGTAATATAAAGTAAAATATTATAAAATATTTTAAGATTTATTGGAGATGCATTCAAGTATACTAGAGTAGTAACCAGATTAACCATGACTGAGTTTACTGGCATCTTTCACAATATACCAGGAGTGATAGACGCATCGTCCAAAGAGATCACTTACTCATAATGTGTTGTCTAGCAGAATGTCCCGCGTATGACACTGGGGAATATAACTTATATTATTTCTGAAATTGACCCTGTATCTCGACCACTCAGTTTGTCACTTTTGCAAAGCAATGATGACAGGGAAGACGAGATGGGAATGACGAGTTGAGAATGTCTCATACAGTTTACCATACGTATATTAAGCTCTTTTTATATAAGGTCAATACTTTTGTTTTCATTATGTGCGACTATTTTAAAGATTTCTAGCAACAACACAACAGTAGGTAAAATAGTCGAACAGGAAATGTAGCATGCACAGAACAGTTAGTGCTTTACCAACTCTGTGGAGGCCACCCACAGGTAATCATGGTCAAGAACAAGTAAAACACACTTACAAAACAAACAACAATTACAAGGGAAAATAGAAGCAATATATAAAACACCACAAACATAAAAGGGATTACAAAAGGGGTACCGCCATTGAATGTCAGTAGCAAAAACGCCTGCTTGTGGATAAAACCTGATTCTCCCTCTTACCCTAGTGTCATCTACATAACATGGGACATCATAACAAAAAGAAATCCTCCCCAGGCAAAATCCTTTAACGCATGAGTCGGAATTAATATGCAATAAAGGTTTTAACACAACGATGATCATGTATATATGAATATAGGAAACAAAAGCCTGGAAAGTTGGTACATTTAACGTAGGAGTAAACAATAAACAATGAGAATTCTCGACTATATTCAAACATGTTAGTAAAGTTTGTTTTATGATTTATTTAGATATAAAGTAAACCTCAGTTAAATGCTTATGGGTCTATGATACTGAATGCAATCGCACCGATATTCACTTGATATGAATTCAACTAAACTCACGTTTTATTTATCCCATACAACTTACGCTGGTACAATATTTTAAGCGCGTACATTAAGTTAGGAAAGCATTAGTAGTAAATAGTGAAATAGTACATATAAAAACCATTAGTATGTCCTGAATAAGTTGGATAATTTTGTTTAATTGCTTGCATTTTTGTCCGTTTCAATATCATAAATTCGGATGGGGTAAGAAAATATGAAAACGGAATCCTTACAGTTATATACTGTTCTGTAAGCAACATAACTATTCTTATTTGTTAGCCGCAGACAAACATTAATATGTAAGGCCATATACACATTCAACTGGTGTTCTCTGGAGACTAAATCTTTGAAAGTTATGATGCCAATGAACAATAATTTCGTTTTTCATTCCCTTTAATCCCAATAGACATTTCGTATTCTAAAGCTTTCATTACCTAATTTTGCTCCAAATCGACGGATAACTTCTTAAATACACATAGGACCAGCAATTTCCATATATTCCTACAGATTGAAGAAATATTGTTATTGAATACCACTGTATATATTTAACTGAGAGCGAGTTGCAAAGGTTAGGAAAAGAAACAATTAAACAGATACGGTTAATTACAAACAAAGTGCGTAAATAATATGTTCTGGTTTAACGGGACACACGGCAATCAAGGTTGTTATCAAGCGATGTAATTGGCGTCCCAATATGTTTATCCAGTATCATTTTAACTTTGAACCTGTTTGCATAATAAAGTGTGTTTTTTTTCGTCTTATTCTACAACAGGTTTCATTATATTAATGGTGCAATATGATCAATAGTTTATAATATTCAAAAACAATTAGCTTTATACTATTCTTATAATTAATATTAATGATTGAACAAACGCAAGTTATGTAGAAAAACTAACGGGACGCCGTAGTAATACATTACCAAGTTGCCGTATGTCCCGTTAAACACTCAGCGGCTTAGTTCGAAGGCGGTAACCGTGTTGATACATATACACCGTTGATACATATACCCGTGTTGATACATATGGCGGGAGATGTACAGTAATGGTTCTACCCAGGAAAAGTGGGCGGTCTGCCTCCACTACAAACATTCGACCGTCATATATAACCTTACATGTGTTGAAAATGACGTAAAACACCATACAAACAAATAAACAGATACATATATATATGTATCCCCGTATTGATACATATACCCGTATTGATACATGCGACTCTTTAATGTTTGCTTTTGTTTATAACTGTATTTCTTGTTTGTTTTAAATTAGTCTCGGCCAGCTAGACCTTATCAGGCATAGATATCGGTCTGGGCAGATTAGGCCAATTAAAGCGCCCACTAGCGATTTGCACAATTTATTCGCGTGTTTTTTTCACGCGCGTAACGTCGACGTTTGCTTGACGTCATGTTGTAAAAGCCTACAACGTCAATTGTTGATGCATCAGTTAAACTTTTTAATGTCACTTGATGCTTCTCATAAGTTAAAAATAAGAGATCATTATTAAATTAACTTAAAAATATATTTTTTGAAAGTCTCGTTGAATCTCTAAAAATCTCGTCAAAATCGCCCAAAACGTTGTGGCGATTTCAAACATCCTATTTTCCCCCAAGCCCTGGTTCTGGATCCCTGTAACATAGCGTAACTAAGAAATCAGAAGCGGACCGGGTGACCTAGGCTAATTTTATATGCGTGTTTTCGAATAATAGAGTTCTGTAACTGTTAAAATAACGGACGCACGGCAATCTTCATTCCTTTCAAACTCGCGGCGTCCCATTAGTTTTTCTACATAACTATCTGTAGTCTACCAAAATAACTTAATATTATGTTTAAGAAAAAGTTGACATTGATCAAAAAGTTGAAACATGAAATTCGTTGATAGAATCGTAGACGATGAATGTTACTCTTTATCGTTCTACATTGTCGGGAACTGTATTGGGTGTACTAAAAATCAAATACACATATACGAATATATGAATCATAAAGAGCATCATTTCTGATTAAATATGTATTAGACGTTGTACGACGTGTAACAATGTTTCCCTCTCTGAAGCACCTGCCTGCAAACATAAGAGAGGAGATTGTTCAGTAAATTATGGGGTAATAATTCAAAAGAGGTCCGATTCTAGACATTGTCAAACTGCAAAGAAAAGTCTCGGGATTTTATTGGTCAATTGGCCGTAGACATGAGCCCTGCCTGGACATTCCCTGCCTGGAAAGTATATTCCCCCTCGCCTAACGGCTCGGTGAATATAATTTCCTGGCAGGGAATGTGAGCCCATGTCCCCTGTCAAGAATCCTAATAACTAATAGTATTCCGCAAATAAGCAAAGCGAGTAAGTATAACTGTACGTCAGATTTAACCATAACTACGGAGCTTCTGATTGGGTGAAACAGTTATAGGGACACTTCTGATTGGATGAAACAGTTATAGGGACACTTCTGATTGGATGAAACAGTTATAGGGACATTAAGTGTCGGTTACTTTATAATAGGATGAACGTGTAACAATAGCAACTGTTATCCACGAAATGTAAATTTGTAATGATTTTTTTTATTAAAACCATGGATTTTGTCAGTATTGCCCGTATTGGTTATTTTAATCAGCACATTGCATAACAAAACATTCACTTTTATTCATCCCGCATCTGGTGGTTAACTTGATCGGAGAAACCGGCAAAGGTAGTAAACAGTAGCATAAAACATCAATGTTTGTGGATACCTTTGGATTTGTTGATGTTTATACGTTCATTTATTTCAATAAAAGGATAATTTGGAAATTGCTGGTGAGCACAAACACTATGCAGTAGCCTGATGTGAAATACAATGGTGTCTGACCAGTTTTAGTGCATTATCAAATCGTCATACTGAAATAGTCACAGT
The DNA here is from genome assembly GCA_037043455.1 of Cyrtodaria siliqua. Lineage (NCBI taxonomy): Eukaryota > Metazoa > Mollusca > Bivalvia > Adapedonta > Hiatellidae > Cyrtodaria > Cyrtodaria siliqua. Next base: position 37,955 of record JAWPHD010004799.1, read on the forward strand.
TAGATAATGTCACAGTGTTATTAATAGATTTACACAGATATAATTCATCATAGTTTTTTTTCACTCTAATATATATTAACATGGAATATGTAACGAATATATTCGATTATAGATTATTGTTTTACTAAATAGAAGGCGTGGTGTTGTTCACGAATGATCAGGTGAAAGTGTGCTAAAAACCAATACACATCTTCCATCAAGTAAAATAATTTCTGATATTTGGACCCGTCAAAAGATGAACGTGTAAAAATAGCAACTGTTATCCATGAAATGTAAAGTTGTAATGTTTTTTATTATTAAAAAGATGGATTTTGTCAGTATTGCCCGTATTGGCTATTTTAATGAGCAAATTGCATAGAATTACATATGTGAAAATTCATTTTTATTCATCCCGCATCGGGTTACAAAGTAAAACTTACAGTATGCTAAATTATCTTGTGTTTTGGGGTTTTTTTTGTTGTTTTTTGTTTTTTTATTAAACATTATTATAAATAACTAAATTATTTTAGAAAATCTGTAATCTATATATAAATATTACTAACGGTTCCAGATTAACATTTAAAGCAGCATGGTGTGGACTATATATACAACACTAATGGAACAGCTGTATCAGATCCATCCGAAGATAACGCGTCATGAATTGTGTGTGGTTTCTGTTGGTTACATAGTTTATACATTGTTTTCCCTCTGTGGAATAGTTATAATGCCTAGCCTCAATTCTGACATTTGCCTCAAATGAAATTCTCATTTTGTGTAATATATTGTTTGCGTTTTTGGTTTTAGAGTTTATCCTTTGCTTAGCCTTTGTAGAATTGTCATATTTCTTGACCACAATTCAAAGAATTGCCACGAAATAATCAGTTTGGTTTATTTTATCCGTTTCAGGCTTTAATGTTTATGAATAGTTATATCTTTGTATAATAGTTTTATAATTCTTAGTCGCAATTCAAAACGTTGCCTCAAATAAATAACAGTAGATATAAAAGTCGAAACGGAATCCATGAATAGCTGTCAACAAAAAACACGAATTGAAACTTATAACGATTACGAGGATAATTAAGAGGCGAGGTATGTGACACCACAAATGTAAAAGGATCCATTCTGTGTGGCTTTAACGTAGAATATCGCTTAAGCCGGTGCTAAGAGACGTGGGAGGTGTTGCACCTTAGAATTACCTCTCATGAACAGACTCAATAAAACCGAGTCTGCTACTTTTTTCTCTTATTTGTGTTTGTAGCTTCCAAGGTATCACCTTTTCAGTATTTATTTTCAAGCTACCACCTTGGAACGGCCAGGGGCAACAAGGTCGCTGGGTTGTGTGGTTAAATTAGGTTCTAGAGTCACCAAACCTCACTCTGACCTTATTGCCTTTCCAATAAAACATGACGATTTAAGATAAGAAATCCGCGTCTCGCTACATCATTTGTGTCACGTATTGTATGCGTTTCTGGTTTTATTGTGTTTAAACGTTATTTTACCTCTGTATTATATTATTCGTAACCAAAATTTAAACCGCTTCTTCACAATATCAATACGTCAATGGATGACGATGAACAAAAATCTTTTAAACACACTTCTCTTCTTGGTTTGAACTCCAGAGCACTATATTGACTTACAAATAATGGATAATGTTCATAGAGAACCCTAGATGGTACACATTGGGATCAAAAAAAGAAACAGCCTTCAAATCAGAAATGGCATTTCCGAATTATTATGACATACGTCGATATGAAGCTTCTGCATCATACTATATTACATCATCCCTGTCAGTTTGTTGCGTAGGCCGAATGAGATTATGACGCAAATAAAATGTTTGAATGTTCAAAATGACATTTCGGTAATAACAAATCATTATTAGGAAGTAATGCATAAACAAGATAGAAAATGAAAAGAAATACAGATTCATCTAGAAAAGAAAATTATATACACCAAATCATTTTCCTCCGCCGAATAGAGGGACTTAGTAATTGCATTTCAGTTAGTCCTTTTGTAGGTCCAGCCAAACTTGCCCGGTCTATGACTGATGAACCGCGTGTCTATTAGACGATATGTCATGCACCAAATTCGGGGTCGTATATGTACGTTCAAAGTCAAAAGTCATGTAATGTTCGTCTCCGGTCAATTACTACTGATCCCCTGTGTATTGTATCTGTAGTCGCTAGACTATGTGGCGCACCATATGGTTCGATATGTGCTAATGACCCATCAGCTTCACTAATAGGAAATGTAGGTAATGTTTATAATAATGACGCAGTAAATATAATTAAAACTAGCCACACTAAAATTTCGGCGGAAAATTGTATGTATCGTTGATGTCCTTGTGCTTCAGAACTCATACACCAGAGGTTTTGTTTGTTTTGTTTGTATGGTGTTTCCGTCATTTTCAACACAAATAAGGTTAATTATGACGGTCGATTTTTTGTGGTGGAGGCAGACCACCCACTTTTCCTGGGTAGAATCAGAACTGTTCATCTCCCGCCATCCGTAAGAATCGACACTTCCTCACTTACAAGTCGAACCTGCAGCGGTGAGAGGCGAATGTTTACAACGCAGCGTCGTAAACCATTAGGCCACGAAGACGCTGTTAAATGATGGAAATTGTCATTGTAAACTAACGTTGCCGACTCGACTATGTTAGGCATGCTTCCGATAGGTATATGGTTGAAAAAACATCGGCTCTTCCATGCACCAACGTTAGTAAAGTAACTGTTCAAACTTTAGTTTGGTGACCAGAGAGATGGAAAGGGTCAAACTAACATTGCCCACTTGACTATGTTATGGATGCTCTGATTAATCAAAATTGCACAAATCGACTCTGCCTAGCACCAACTTTAGAAAAGTAAATGTTCAAACGTAGATAGTGTTTAATAGTGATGGTAAAAACAACATATAGCTGAGTGCATAACTAAGACATCGTTAATTGTGACTGACGTCGTTAATTGTGACTGACGTCGTTAACTGTGATTGATGTCGTCGACGAAAGGAAAAGGTTTCAAAAAATCGAATGTAGTGTTGGAATAATTTATAACACTGATCTTTTAAGTATTTGCGAGGTGGTTCGACGACTACTGTATAATGATAATATCAAATAAATGACGGGTTTTCAAAACGTTTAGGCCTGGGTTTGATCGAAGCAAAACATTTGGCACCAGGACAACGCGCCGCGCCAATAGGCGCTTCAATTGAACTCGAACTTTTAAATTTTGAAAGAATACAGCGTTCAACATACAGTCCGTGCCTGCCACGAGTGGACCTTTCGGTATTTCCGTACATTACATCATGATTAAGAGCGTCTCATTTGACAACTTGGCCAAAAATTTGCCGAACGTACAGACATACAATGTAAAGATAAGGTGAACTTTAAACATGAAACGCTTACGACCATTTTGATAGTAAATGCGTCACTATAAATTACACTTTTCAAATAAATGTGATTTTATTTCGTATTCGTATGCATGTGATATTTCTGCACTACGTGCACGCATAATAGTCTACATTAAATGCGTAGGTGAAAAAAAAGTGAACGATAAAATGTAAGACCTATCGCAATTTTTTTAATAAAACAGGGCCCAGAAGTAAGATATTTTGAAAAGGAATAAACTCAGACAAACTTAGTATAATGTTGTTGAAAAAAAGCAACATGGCTTGACGTACGTCATGATGGCTTCCGCCTTCAATATTTCGATGAACCTTACTCAAATGATTGTGTAATGTGTTTAATTATGTTTTATATATTTTGGAATTAATAATGTGACATACATAAATTGTGCAACCTATATCAATAAAAAAAAAAAGACAGTGTCCATGAATGTATCAAATGTCCATGGCATTGTGTAACTGTTAATGGCTTAGGATTCTGGGAGCATCGTTTATGTCATATCTTGCCTTTTTATTCATCTTGTTTTTTTCTGTGCGTGTTTTTGGTTGACTGTGGCCCTTGAATGCTACATTTCCTGTTCGACTTGTATTTTATTTTATTGTATTTTAATATTCATGTGTTTATATGACTATATTTATGTTTCAGATATCCCCACACAGGGTCGCATTTTCCACTACGGCAATGAGACCGTGGAGCTTTACCGGCCTCATTATCGCCATTCTGGCCAAATGGTTGGACGGCAAAGTACTGGCGGAGCAACTGCTGTCAGAAGTCTGTATAACTAATCCAGAGGAATGTTTAGAAGTATTCCCCGGTAAGAATTTATTATGATATAAAACGTAGAGCGTATCAAGTTTTAAAATAAAATGAAAATTAGAATGCACTGAGGCGCCGTCAGAAATAATCACATATACGGTGAGGCCAATAATATTAAATATCAAGTCTTTCCTGAACGCTATAAGAGAACGAGTTGTATATATATTTGTATTTAAATCTAAAAAAAAGATTTGATCAACAGACTAGAACCCCATCCCGAAGAACAAGTGCAAGACATAAACCTTTCGAAAAAAGTAAATATATAGAGATTATTTAACTTCTGGGATCGATTATAGGGAAAGCATTTACGATGTGGTAGGCGTGTGGTTCTTTTCACGAAGAGAACATGCCTACCGACATGTGAAGGAATACCCTATAATCGATCCCAACAGTTAAATAATCTATTTATTATATTTTGAATTAATTTGTATGATTAACCGAAAGTATTCGCTTTATTGAACGTTATTCTCAGCGTCACAATTAGTTATTTTTGTGTTCGGATTTAGTTATTAATATATAGCGATTATGAATATTCTTTCTCTTTTCACCCACAGAAATGTAATAAAAAGGAATTAACTTCGTTGAGATTCATTCTATTGATGCACATCCATATACGGGGTCATAAAACGAATTCATAGAAATTAAGTGGCAACTGACTAAACATCGTGCCTTCAAACAACTGATTTTTCTTTGAATAAGAAGTCTTAAAGAACCCTCTGCTCTTCTTGTATAGTAATAGTGTAAAATCAATTCTAACAATGGCAAGAAAGAATCAACTGATTTTAAACTATCAAGAAAGGCTTTGCTTCCGTTATAACATTCATGACTTTAAAGAAACCAAAACTACTCGCATATTGATTGCTAGGAGCCTGTGTGATATATTGTCTCTGAAAAGTTGCCAACCATCTTGTAATCAACAAGGGTATTGTATTGCCTTATTCACCAATTATATACCAGATGTAGATGATAGAGGGTAAAACGGGGATCTAAATTTTCCTGAAATTCCTAATTTCTAAAACTGAATGACATTTTACCTCTATATTTCGATGTATTGCCTCTTACTGAAATGGACAATCTGTTTTATTTACCCATTTATTTCCGCTTTTTGATTAGTGCTTTCCTACATTCCGAATCAATCCATTTTAATTTTTCTCTATTTCTAACGTCTGGAAATATTTAACATCTGATCTGACTTAACGCGTAAACCCTCAAGCGTTCATATCCATGTTCCAACTTCCAACCTCCCTCTGCCTATTTTAACCCCTCCATTAGTATAACCTATAACATCCCTACCTCTTTGACAATATTCCCCATGTCACCCCTCCTCTCTCATCTTCTGCAAATATAGCCCATGTCACCTCTCTCCGAAAAGTGTCTACATATCAGTCCTTACTACGACATATTCTCCATATCTCACCTCCGTTAACATTCCCCATATCTCCCCTTCGTCAATATTTCCCATGTCACCTCTCTCTCCGCAAATACTTTCCATGTCAGCCATCTCTGCCAATATTCCACCATATCTCCCCTCCGTCACTATGTCCCATGTCACCTCCCTCTCCACCAATACTTTCCATGTCACCCTTCTCCGCCAGTATTACTTATGCCACTCTCCTTCGCCAATATTCCCCCCATATTACCCCCATTCGACAATATTTCATCCTAGATAAACCGTTTCTTGACGTCTGCCTCACGTCCCGCGGTAAACCGATTGATAGGTCTATTAAGGGATCTTGACGCACCGCTTAATATCATTATATGGGTGAATACTTCTATCATATCTGGTAAGGATGTAACGAAACGCAGAGCAGAGCTCATTGGTATGGTAGCTGAGGTGCAATATCTAGTTAAAATTGATTAGTTTTCGGCATTAGCGTTTGATTGACGTTTATTGTTTTGTTTTGTTCTTTCGCTTCTGGAAAACAATTCCACATCATAATTGTATACACGAAAGGCCATGGGTCGTGTACGAACTACGAAGCACTAAATAAAGTACTTTGTTTTTCTTACAATTCTTCCAAATTCATCCATTTAAGTTAGGTTTTATTGCTATGAATGATCATGGATTTAGGTCAATCGAGTTACTTGTAGATATTCACTCATTGAAACTCGTCAATCGTGAACGCTCGTCCAATCCCTTCATTCCTCGGGATCCCGCCTCGTGTGAATCACGGCGCTTCGGTATGTTCAAAATCTTGACATTCTGTTAGCCGGAAGAACATAGTGCACTGCTGCTAAGCTGTTGCTACATAAACAATATGGCCGCTTGCCACACGTGTTGATGTATGATCTGCGTTGCATTTTCTAATTTACAATACAGATGAAGGTTTCATCACTTCTTTCACGTAAATAAACTATAGATGGAGCAATCGGCTAAATGACATTGCAAAATGTTGAAGATAACTTTGATTTTTAATGCAAATTTGTTTTGATGGGAATCTGACGCGCGTTATGCTAATATGACGTAACCAATATGGAAACCTGCGTATTACATTCGAGTCATGGTGCGAAGCAGTGTACGAGATGTTGCGAATGTGAAACTCGTCTTACAATATTCTATACGTTTTGTACTAGTTAAAAGCACGTTTGACCTTGTCAATTTTAATCTTCTTTGTATTGTATTTCGCTCACCTACTAAAATCTATTTTTAATTATTTCTCATAGGATATTTCTAAATGATCACGCATATATCGTTGTTTTCTACTTTTATCTATCCTCCGTATTCGACTACGCATTTTCATAAACTTGCATTGCAATGTTTACCTTACACTTATGCATATCAACTAAATGTATCACCTTGTTTGAATTTCCATATCATTACTTCGGCTTTCTTATCACCGGTCGCCTGCGGGTAATCAATCAATCAAAAGCCAAAAACTTTTTGTAATAAATGGTGATAAATTAAGATATTGTCAATCGCTTGGTAAAATAAGATACAAGTTAAACAATATATTCTGAAATACATCGTTTTTATTTATTAGAATTTTCCTTCATAAACGCATAAAATATAACTTTAAACTAGTTTAAACCTATTTAGACAAAAGGCGAGAAATACACAAAAAGATTGTCTTAAACGATAGATATATATACGGAAAACAGAAACGTACTACATCAAAAAGTTAACGAAAAACATTGCTTAAAAAGAGCAAGTGTGGCGAGTAAGATTGAATAAATCGTACTGTCAATTGTAATCTCCGACGATATCGCAATGTCTAAGCAACATGTGTCTTCGCAAACGTGATGCCAGAAAAAATAAACGGATTTGCGTATTTTTTCATTCGTTACTGTATAGGATAAGTTAATTAAGAGCTTACTGAAACATTGATGTGTCTTCGATCAAGGCATAATCGAATCAAACCACATTTTGAGTATCGTTTTTCATTTACAATTGATATTTGTGGGGGAAACGCGTATCTGATATACATTTTAGGAATTTTGCGCAAACAGATCGTAGTTAAACGTTAGGACTGTTTGACAATATCACAAAAGGGTGTCCAATAACTTTTTTGGCGATGTTTGATGACAAAACAAATGAAAAACATGCGGTCTTCGTTTGATCAACATCAATGAGAAATGCAGCTATAATAACTCCCAAACTCTTAGGTAGCCACTATTGTTAGCGGAAGCGTAATCTTCCAAGCCTTCACACTCAGGAATAGAAGTCACTTGTCTCCCCTGCTAATTCTTTCAAACGAAACATTTTGCTATATCAGTATACATTTTGCTTTATACATTTTGCTATATCAGTATACATTTTGCTTTATACATTTTGCTATATCAGTATACATTTATACATTTTGCTACTATATCAGTATACATTTTGCTACTATATCAGTATACATTTTGCTATATCAGTATACATTTTGCTATATCAGTACATTTTGCTATATCAGTATACATTTTGCTATATCAGTATACATTTTGCTACTATATCAGTATACATTTTGCTATATCAGTATACATTTTGCTATATCAGTATACATTTTGCTATATCAGTATACATTTCACTACTCATTTAAGTCTCTTTCATTCATTATATATTTTTTAAAGATACAAATATTTACGACGAAAAATCCTTTTTTTTTCAAATCGTGTTTTCTGAAATAAATACTGACTAAAATGTTCAGATGTTTTGTCAGACATAATTGCAACAATACATTATCTAATTGTAATAGTACTATAAACACAAACTAGATTAAATACAAGGGCGTAATTGGCAACAGGCGAGAATGCGGATATGATTGAAGTGCATGTTACAGATATCCCTCACTAGACACGAGAAACGATATTATTGCATTTCTTTGGGTTAATTAAAGATCGGGATTTCATGATTTTTTGTTAAAGTACACATGTCATTATTCGAAAAAAAAAGAAAACTTACCGGACGATTACTTTGTGTAAAAACATTGAGTGTCTTCTGCTATTCGAGAGCTTTTGATTGGGGTCAAATAACGGTTAAAATAAATAATTTTATTTTCATTCATATATATTATTGTAGTTTTAGTGATTAGTTTTCTACTTCCAAGGAAATTATTTCTTTATCTTAAAAACATTCTAGTAGATTAGCCACGCCTCTTCGTTCTTACTTGAATACACAGTTCTTCGGGGGTCATTTTTGGGACAGCAATAACAGTAATGTATTTTCGTCACAAAACTTATACCAAACAAATAATATCATGTAATATGTTCGAGCAGAAGATAATTATTCACTCGATGTAATCGTAATGTTTTTCTACTCAATCTCATCTGATCGGTCGTGGAAATAAATACGCATACGAAATATGAATTTCCTTATAATAGAAAGTAATTATTTGAAAGGTTCAAAGGAAATTGTTCTTGCAGGTTACTTATTTTCGGCATAATACCCGTAGCATTCAATGACCACAGTAAACCAAAATCTCGCATCGAAACAAAAGAAAAATACAAGGATAAATAAACATCAAAATATTGGACATCACCAACATCAAAGGGTTGACAATAGGTCAATCGCTTTCAAACGGTCATTGGCACAATAGGGCCGCTGAGTGTTTAAATCAGGTTCTATGGTGCATCATCTTCCACTATAGTGTCATCCAAATAAAACAGGACAGTGTAAATAAAGAAATCCCGGCCAGGCTATATCCGCTAACATACAAGGCAGATTTAATAGGCAATATAAGTATACCGCAAAAATAATCATGTATATATGAATGTACAAAACCAAACCATAGCAATTAACAAAGCAAGTACTCATTGACTCGTCAGAAGCCAGTGCAATAAGAGAATAAACCAATAAGGGGCACGACAAAATACGACAGGAGACAAAGGGGCACGACAAAATACGACTGGAGACAATCACCCAACGTTAATCCCCTAAGGGTTTTGGTAGACTTCAACATATGTCCACAATATGTCTGGTCATCGCACGATCAATGAGGAAAGCATAGTGACGAATTTAAACGGGTCAACCACTAACCATGTAGTACATTGCAAAATGGTTTATGAACTATTTTGATAAATCAACAAGAAAACGAATACCCCACATTAAAAAAAAAAATATATATATATATACAATCAAGTTTAAAGTTGCATTTATATATAGAGAGAGGTGTTAACTTGCATTTATATACAGAGAGAGGTGTTAACTTGCATGTTAACTTGCATTTATATAGAGAGAAAGGTGTTAACCTGCATTTATATATAGAGAGAGGTGTTAACTTGCATTTATATAGAGAGAGGGGTGTTAACTTGCATTTATATAGAGAGAGAGGTGTTAACTTGCATTTGTATAGAGAGAGGGGTGTTAATCTTAATGTCTGATACAAACGTCAAGGTTGTCGTATTGTGAGTATGTTCCAACTACTACTTAGACAGTAACCCCAAACACAGTAATAATTCCTAATGACTGTTTTTTGCCTTTTTGCCAATGACACTTACAACGGGGTAGCCTTATTGTCCACCCGTTTGTGTTTGTGATGCCGTACTTTTTTATCAGCATTGTAATTGTTGTTTGTTTTAATGTGTGTTTTTGGTTGACTATTCTGTGAAAGATACATTTCATATTCGACTTTACGTTGTATATCTACGTTTACCGAACATATGTGAAATATGTAATGTCTTGAATTCCCACTTAATTTAATATAAAATCACGTATAAGATATGTAGTTATAAAATATAGCTGACGTTTTATTGCGTTTCACTTACTGTATTTATAAGCAATATGTCTTGATCTATATGCGAAACTTTGTAATGACAACATTCTAAGAAAACATCGTTTCGTGGATAATATTGTCATAAAATAAATGTAAATAAATGTTACTCTACCACTTCCAACCAAATACAAAGTGTATTTATCTCCAATAAAATCAATTGCTAAATGGATGTAATACAAGATATCAACTCGGAGAAAATAAATTCTAAATACCACATTGTATTATCACAGTGAGTGTTTGTTTAGAGTAGTAGCTCTTACTAAACGTCTACATTATTGGCATGCTTTTCCCGGTTGTGTGATTTACATTTCTTTTTCGATTTTTGCATCTAAACTTTCTTTATACAAATATACATTCTATTATATTCTTATTCAGTAAACCCCGATCAAATCGACGAGACTTTAGAAGCCGGTTCAAAAGTCACAGTCGTATGTTGACCTATTTTATTTGGTTCAATGATGTACAGCGCTCATCCTTTTTATATAAATTTACAAGAGATCACACTTCCGTTATCGAGGGGTTAACGATGTTGCGCTGTAAACCTTCTCGCCTCTCACCTCTGCGAGTTCGAATCCGACTGGGAGTTCAACCTGTCATTACATGATCCTACGTACAAGGTACATATCAGACCGAAAAAAACAGAAATTCATTGCTATCATAAACATTACCAGTACTGTTATTCTCACATCAGGTTGTCCAGATAAACACTTGTTAATGACCATTATAAATTGCCTGGTCAGCTTTGCCCAGCCATGTTACTGGTCACTGATAAGGATGCACAGAATATGAGTGTGTTATGAGATGATACATGAAACCATAGATCTGAGGAGAATAGTTACATCTCTGACAAAAACCTACAAGATGTTATAAAGCGTACATTTGTGTTTTTCGTTCATATTTAGTGTTCATAATTAATTGATTTCGTCATTTATGTTCATTTGATATAAGCTTAAATGACCTGTTTGTATTGAGTTATAATATAATATTAGACAAATCATTTTACAATAGCAAATACACATGGGATTCAATTACATGCAATTAAATATATGTCACAAAAGTAAAGTTTTGATGATGTCATTACGTTTTCTGAAAATACTATTACTGGCAAGAAGACAGCCTTTGAATGCAACATTTAGAATAACCTCTACTTCAGTTATTTTGAAGAAGTTGTATTCAGCGCGTAATAGGCCGAGTTGGGTGGAGGTCCACATATTAACCATAGGATTATTTCAATGGATTTTAATAATCAATATGCCATGGCTCATGTGCAGCAGACTTGTAGAAAAAAAATGAATTGATTTTAACATAATTAAAACAATCGACGGCGGATATCAATATGTTTGGTCTTTCTCATAAAGTACTTCATTTAAATAGATAGACATCTTAACGCAAATCAGTCGTTTTCACTGATCCTTTGGGATCATCAAGCCCATTCTGTGTGGTGATAAGGTAAAATACAGCTTGATGTCGGTGCTAGGGTGCGTAAGAGGTATTGCACCTAACACTACCTCTCATGAACAGACTAAATAATACCGGAGTAGGCTACCTTTTCTCTCCTTTTTGTGTTTGTTGCTTCCAAGGGATCACATTTTCAGTACGATGTATTACTCTGAACAGCCAATTCTAATATTATGTTTAACTGTTCGGTGTAAAGTTTTGCCACTTTGTATAAAATCAACGAAATGTGAAAAATAATATTTATTGATCAAAGCCCAGCAAAAGCAGTATTTTTTTTATTATGCACAATGCGGGGGAAATGAAATAACAGTAATGGGAATGCTTATGGGTGCCATTACCATCAAATTACATTATAAAACATAATAACGGAATTACGTAACACTAATCGAAATAAAATTATATTAATTATATTTGTTATTAAGCTTTTTTCCGTCTCAAACTAACTATTGTATGATAGGTGCACGTGCATTGTATGTTGAATCGTGCATTGTATGTTACTCTAACAATCAAGCTAATGACTGTTGGTCACAGATCAATATTTATCTTCGAAATAAATGTAATCACAAAGTCAATCATATTTACTTGCAGAATGCCTTTTGTCAGTTGTTAAAGCATGTTCGAATTTCTCGGAAATGTAAACATGAGTTGCCCACCTAATTACTTAACAAAGATACAGTTGTGCTGTCTTGATTGCGTATTGTATAACTTATTACATTATGGAATGACTAGGTGAATAGGGATATGGACTTTGAATGCAGAGATACGGGTCCGTGCAGCAGTGGCACCACTGTGTTTTTAGAGAGTTATGTTGTCATAAATTTCCATTTGAAGATGGTGTACTTTTATTTACACTTCTTTTCTCAATTTAAACGCTGAATAAATGTCAATAGCGATGTTGTGTACGCTTAAAGCTACACAGTCCCTATTTTAACTGGTAATAACTCATGAATATGAATGAGTCACGTGTGAATAAGTTTCAAATCGACGAACACCCCAAAAGTCCGTATATAAGCAGAAATCGATAGGTAAAATTTCACATAACATCGATAAATATGCGGCTTCAGAATGTGATAAAAAATAGTTGCCCGGAATGAGATTTTGACCTCCTTTCACTTCTAAGTTGTGTAGGATGTACGCTGAACCACTATAACACGGTTATTTCTTGGTATGTTGTAGCATTTCAACACTAAATAGGCATTACGTAATAACTAGCACGCACACACAAACTCATCAAGCGCTAAATAACAAGTCCAAAAAAAAAGAGTATAATAATAAGTCGAGATGTGGTTGTTTTGAGGCGAAGTATTAGTTTCATATTGATAACATACAGTATTACACCAGGCAATGTTAATTTACACTTGCGACAAGATGGACTATATATTTATTGATCCATCTTGAGTTGCGTTCAAAGTGTGTTAAGTTATTTTGTCTCATAATAAATGGTAGTTATTATACTATTTTCTTAAGAGCGTTATAGTTCAGTGGATAGAGCACCTGACTTGAAATCAGAAGGTCGTGTGTTCGAGCCCCGAAAGAGACTAACTTTTTTTTCTTTCTTAAAACTTACTGTTAAATGTGTATAGGTACGATGTGCACTGGTCGATGTCTATTCAGTAAATGATTTCCTGCGCTATATTTATTCGCCTAAATACCAGATTTCGGCATGAGCTGGTGAACATGAAGTTACAAATAACTACAAATAAGAACAAAGAAGAAATCGATTGATATAGCGACTGTGTAGCTTTAAACTCGATTTAAGCTAAGTAGTAGGCCTTATTTTGCCTACTGACCGTTCCAAGTTGGTAACCATGTCTTCACCACTCGTTGTGTTGTGTATTGTCATTTTCATTGTATATTTAATTTGCTCGTTGTGTGTGGACCTATAGTGTCATTGCGTTTGCGTGCTGTAATTTATACAGGTCCATTTTTCTTATTTTTGAACAAATAACTCGTTCCGAGGTTCATGCGTCTGACAGGGACGAACATCCGGCGGTCCTGTTTATCGTCGGAGTATCATGATGCTAGATGTAAAACTGTAATTGTATAGGATTGTTTTCATTCAATGTATAGTTATGTGACATATAATAAGTGTTTGAAATTCGGGATAATGATACCTTTCCAGACGTTTTAAAATAAAACTAATATCACAAACAGTATTAAGCCGATGTTAATCTTCACTACCCTGTATTATTATATGCTCCTCTGTGTAACTGTGGTATCGTGGTCTAGTAGTATCGTACTTGTATCGGGATTAAACAGTTTTGGTCTCAAGGCGTCGTCGCGGTGGAATATTGCGTCAGTGACGTAAGGGACATTGTGTGATACAAGTTCCTTATTGAACAGTAAACTCGTGTATTAAGTGCTTTTTATGAAAACGTTACTCGGCGCGAAAACGCGACAAATACCAACCACAACAATATCACGCGATACACTTGTTTATCTGTTCAGTACCTATGAAGTATTGAACAGGCCACACATACAGGTCATATTGTGTCCGATATTAATAATAACACTGACTTCAACATGTTTTTATGCGGATGATTAATTACATCTTATCTTTTTGTTGATAAATTAAATTATTGTACATTCTTATTAACGTTTCTTTAGGAATTTCCAAATAGGAATTATCATTTTTTCGTCCCTAAAAAAAGTCGGTAAATCCTTGGAAGAAATATAATTATTTGTATTTGTGGTATTTGTTTCAATGTACACATATGCATAGTTTCTTCACTATATATAACGGGTTTATTATGTTTTAATGCAAACTGCAAAGTTAATATCAAACAGCGGCCTTTAATCTTTCGAAAAGTTATAAATGGTATTGCTCTATAGTACATTTCATAAGCTTGTCCGGTAATTGTCAACACACGTCATATTTAATTGTAAACCCTCAATGTATTGGCTTCACTAATAAACGGGTAACTCTCTTATATTCAATGTAATTCAGTTGTTGGTCAATGAATGTATCGCTAAATTTCCTAGGGGACGACGACTTTTGACGAATAAAATCATTAATATTCATGCGAGGCGACAAGACTTGTGTGGATATAGAGTCCGTCAACTACAACAACATCTGAGGCTATCGCTTAACATAATAGCACATCAATAACATATACAGTATTGATAAGAAATTCTGCCATAGAGAGTCCCTAGTGACACAGATATGTAGTCTCTCACAATTGTTATCTAATGCAGGACGATCGTATTTAAATTGTAATTTAATGAACCAACGGCATTTTATTGAAATTGTTGTTCGATATAACAGGGAGATAATGATCGTTTTGTCATTGTATAGAACAGGAAAATTTACTTAAATATTTATTTGATACAACATTGCTGGAACAGTAAATAAAATTGTAATTTTATAATATATTGACATATGAATGATATTGTAGTTATATGAAAGTAGGCATACAAATCGAAACTGACGTCCTCAATGATTTAGCAGAAGACAAAGCAACAAGAGAACAAGCCATTAAGGATACGTCGAGACAATATTTAAGACTGGCAAACATCAAACGCCACCATACGTTGGGGATTATAAAACATAAAAAGGTGTATGAGTTGGAAATAACGGCCGTTGTTGTCTAAAAAATAATATCTCTTATATATGTATCTGAAATCAAGGATTATTTTCACAAATAGTATCCGATGAATTATTCCAGAAAAAAAGATATAAACGTTCGATAGTAATATTTATGAGATATATTTCGAGAATTTAGATTGCGCGATTTTAGGAGCGCAGCGTTTCAGCTCGAAAGAACGAGTGCATATATTCCAGTTTAAATCTAATAACCTTTTTATTGCATACGCGTTTTTAAATTTAAAAAATAAAATAGGTCGTAACATTTGATTTGCGCTAAAAACATTTAATAGGAACAAGCATATTGTCGTTACATCGTGGGAATTTTCACAATGAAATCAACGTTGTTTACATCACGTGACATACTTTCTTTGCAATGAACAGAAAATTGCACCAAGCACTGGCGAATATATATTACACACCCAATATGACTTTACTTTATAACACCCTTTCAGTATTTATTTACTACACGTCAATATGGGCGAATACACGTCAATATGGGCGAATATTGACGTTTTCTGTTACATTGAAAGTAAACGGGGCTTGTGAATGCGTATAAAATAATAGCAAATATTGCAACATGTATCACGTTTGCATCATCATTTTGCTGCAATATGTTAACGTTGTGTGATTCATGAGTCCAAACAAAGTGTTTTGTTTCCTGTAAAAATAAATATAAAAATCAAACAGGAAATGTAGCATTCAACCACAGTCAACCAAAAAACACAGAATCAAACAGCAATTACAAAGATAAATAAAAGGCAAGGTATATGACAACACAAACATACAAGGGTTGACAATATTACTACCGCCTCGGAACGGTCAGTGGCAAACAAGGCCGCTGGGGGTTTAAACCATGTTCTATTGTTTGGGGCGCTTGTTTCAGCCAAAGGTTTTTTGGACTTTTAAGATAAAATTAATCTACTACCTATATAAGTTATATATCAGTGGAACAGACATTTTTAGTGGTAAATAAAAATACCTTACTTTTCAAAATCGGTTGAGAAATAAAAATTTCATGTGCGAAAGTTGATTTTGATGGGTCATTTTCAATGCAAAATTCTGCTGCATGAAAAATTCGAAAAATATATTTTTTTAATAGTGTGCACCAAACCTCACTCATACTGCATTATGAGGTTTTACAATTAAATCGTAAGAATCGTATATCTCTCTCCTAGTTCAACCCAGAAACCGAACATGTCAATTATTTGCTTGTGTAAGTGGTCTCATTGTTTATTATAGTACTTGTGCAACCCAGTCACATATACAGCCACTACAGCAAATATATTCCCCAATAATTACTGAAAATATAGCTAGCCCAGGTAAATAACAAAATATTTAGTGAAATAAAAGTAAGACATCTAACTGTTATCAAAAGTTTAAATATTGATAGTTGTAATTTTGTGATATATTTGTTAATTAATCTAGAAAATGGGTTGCCTGGATAGGATATAGTTGATTCTAAAATAAAGATAGACAGAGGAGAGAGGGGTTATCCTCTTACGACGGACCCGCCTCATCCGACGCGTCAGGGTTGGCTATTATTTTTATAACTAAATAATGTGTGCCTATTAAATGAAAATGGACAATGTGAGCCTTGCCACCGCGCGGAGCCGAAGCTGCAGCGCGCGTCTATCGTCGCCTCCCAACGACAGCGGTGCACAGAGTATCGTTACGGCACTGCATACTCTGTCGCCATCCCAATAAAACCTGACAGTGTAAATAAACTTTTTTCCAGGTTAGGTTCTCTAAATAAAATAGAAAAAAGGCAGTAAACCATCTGACCCTGCGTTCGACACCGATACAGTAGTAACATATTATAACCATCAAAATCGGTTGAATGTTTTATATGGATATACGTAAACTTGTATTTATAATATAGCGACATCTAATATTAGAATACATGTTCTTATTTTAAAAGGTAATTGAATAAAATCCATTTACCTATCTATTATCTTCAGCCATAAAACATGCCATTTGAATGATGGTGGTATATTGCTTTTAAATAACAGTCCTACGGTACTTTAAATATGTATATTCTGAATAATGTCTATATTGGCAAGTAAACAAGGTCGAGAAATCCCGATTTCCCACGATGCATGGCCATTATCAATTTTTGCGCCAACTACTTTTAGAAATATTGGTGCCATTCCAAAAACGTATATTTGGCTAATGAATCTGTCTGTTAACGTACAGATACCGAGTCTGCTAATTTCTCTTTTGTGTTCTCTGCTTCAAAGAAATCAAATTTCAAGTATTTAGTTTCAAGACGGAAATGAACTTAACTATTTATTAACAATGAACAGACTTTAAAATATCGTGAGGTTCTTCTTCTATAGTACGCAGTTGCCCATTCGTACGGGTACATGACGGGTATTAGCATAGAACAAGTTGATGAAAAAGTCGAACAGGAAATAAATAGAGCTTACAACGACCACAATATAGAGTTTAATTAACATTGTTGTTGTGATACGGGAAATAATTCCCGAGTGAGAAAGATTCTTGCGATATAGAAACGAGTGCGCTTCGCACGAGTTTCTATATCGCAAGAATATTGTTCACGATGGAATTATTTCCCGTATCATGACAACAGTGTTAATTAAACTATATATTATATATTCTGTGATGAATTTCTTTCCAATCGTCTTTTGACACATGTATTCCTTCTTCTGTCACTCCTTTGGCGACAGCGTGGAGTAATACATATATATCGTAACGTCACTTACGCTGTGTGACGTCACAATATTGCACAGGCTGGAACCGTCCTGTAGACGAAGATGGCTGAGATTCAGGGGGCATTTCCAGCATGTTTTGGTTGCATAGGCATTTCAGGACCACTTACTTCTTCAAATTCAGAAGTTTTTAACAGTTCTTCAACCTGCTAAGAAAGTAGTTCTTAAAGTCTGGCTACTGTGCTATCTTGCACACTAGGCGAGATAGCACAGTAGAAGAAGAGATATGTTATAGATTTTCTCAAACTCGGAAATTTCTATAATTCATCACAGAATATATTATATAAACCAAAACCACGAACCGAAACAAACAACAATTACAGGATAAATAAGGGGCAAGTTGTGTGGCATCACACACATAAAAATGTTGACAACAGGGCTACCGTCTTAGAACGGTCAGTGGTAAAACGTCGCTGCATTTTAAACCTGTTACCAGAGTGCACCAGACCTCTTTCTAACCCTATGTTTATCCCAATAAAACGGGAAGGTGTAAATAAAAAATCACCGTCAGGCTATTTCCTTACAAACTAGGCGGAATTAATAGGCAATATAATTATAACACAAAATTTATGAATATAAAATCAAAGGCCTAGAAAGCCAGAGCAACAATAGAATAAACCATTAAGGGCACAGCAACACTATTTTAGGCCATACTGCTACTACCTGCAACATATTTAACTTCAGATACTTAAGTGTTCATTTGCACAATTTTGAACACGTGTTATAAGTTAAAAGAAAAAGGCACACTACACAAATTAGTACTGTAATACAACGTATATACTTTTATCCCGTTTGCTAAACATAGATCATTAAGATATCCTCTGTTATTGCCTGTTCTGGCATAAATAGACGACCTCACTTAATATAATGGTGCTTAGTAACGTGTTAAAGCGTTCTGGAACTATGTTTTACCAAAAGAGTAATAGCTAATTTGACCACTAGAACACAATAGTTTATGATGTAAATAGAAAACAAGCACAAATATAATGCTAAACGAATCATGTTTCAGTAGAGGGGAAGAACCATTAAAGAGTGCTTTCGGTCTTATCCCTTGGCAATAATAACGCAAAACAAATTGCAAAATATCGTGCTTAACTGTTACTCTCTCTCTCTCTCTCTCTTAATAAATACTGAAAAGGGGATCCCGTGGTAGCAGCAATCACAAACAAAAGAGAAAAGTAGCATACTCGGTTTTATTGATTCTGTTGATTCAACTAAATATTAACTGATACATTTTTCTTATATTAACCTTGTTATTCTAACGGTTTCTTTTTGTCTAGTAGTAACTTTACACATTTTACTAAATGCAATATGATCATATTTAACAGACCCAATAATATCGGAAAGTCTAACCAGCGCAATAAAACTGAATTGGTTCACGCTTTACCGATGTGGGAATTGCTTGCCGCCTAACGTTTACAAATATTCGAAAAAGATAATCAACCTTTCCTTCCCTATAACATGAAGGACAATGATGTGCGTTTGTAATTATAATTAATACGTACCTCGGTAGCATTTAATAATGATATGCAACTATTTTTCAGGAAAGGAACTCTATAAGATATTGCATCGTGTTCCAATCCTTTCCCACAGTTTGTATAATGTGCATTTGTAATGTTTTAATATCATGATTATTGGAAATAAATTTAATTTAACCATCTATTTGGATATAATTAATTTAGTATATGCGTGATAATGGTACATTTATTATGGCAGCTTCCATAATCAAGAGGACAGCTTTGTCAGGCAAACCAAAGCATTATATTTTATTTATTTATTTTTTTTATTTTTTTTTTTCGGGATCCATATTTTGGAGACCCATTTATTCTCCCCGTCCAATGATGTGCGAGGGGTCGA
Organism: Cyrtodaria siliqua; assembly: GCA_037043455.1. Taxonomy (NCBI): domain Eukaryota; kingdom Metazoa; phylum Mollusca; class Bivalvia; order Adapedonta; family Hiatellidae; genus Cyrtodaria; species Cyrtodaria siliqua. Next base: position 57,971 of record JAWPHD010004799.1, read on the forward strand.
GGAGGACCATCCCCTTGTACACCTTATAACATTAACATTTTTTTTTTTTACAATTTTTTACAAAAATATGTATAACAAAATCCTAAATCAATAATACTCACTCAGATCTCTCAATCATTCGCTCACTAGTTTACTATACATTACCACTAGTTTATAGAACTTAATGTCAAAAATTAATCTTTCAATAGAAAATTTCTGTTGATTTTTTTTATTTGGTTCTAAGTGAGTTTTTACGGTTTTGGTAACACATTTACATTCACACATATTTGAAAAAAAGTGAATATATTAATAATAATATGACTAGAATTTGTATAACTTAACTTTAACCAAAGCATTATAAATACAATATGGCGGACGTCAATGAGCAATTATAATCATGCATTTAATACTGGGTTATGACTATCGTGAGACTCAGCTAAAAACAACCCTTGAATATAAAATGCAATATTTTATTCTGCTAAAGTGTGCAGCCCAAAACCTGTCTTTATAGCAAGATATACTAAAGGAAAGAAGAAACGCTAGTGGGAAACCTCTGCTATATAATTTATATACTGCACACTTAATTCCAGGTCATATTCCAAAGAAATCCCAAGATGTTTTGTATAAAAGAAAAATGACTAGCAGCTAGTTAGATATAGGACAAAACTGTGCTATTGTAAAGTTCTTTATTATCACATAATCTTTTGTAACACAAATTTCATAAATGTTGAAGTTCCGCTTTGAAAATTTGATTCATTTCAGTATAGTATTTAATGTAAAGAGTTTGCAAAACTTTACACTCTAAGTTTGCTCATCTGCTTGAGCCAAACGCGCATTCTATCAATAATTAAACTTTTCATAACATTTCGTGTGTTATGTGTTGTTTTCCGAAAGGAAAGGTTGTACATACCATATATAGCGAACATTTCCGAGTTGCGTTTCTTTTTTCCTTTAGTATCCATAAGGAGTTGATAACCTAACACAGCGTAACATGCATCCGACAAGGACTACAATCATTTAAAGATAACGCAATTTTTTCGGGAGTCATACTGTCAAAGTTTGTCAGGCGTTTAATTTCCCGGTAGAAAGAAAAGTATTAACTCGTCATGTCGGGGCGATCAGGGAGACTAATATATCTCGTTGCTTTGACATATATGGCCGAATACAAATTCAATCAGTTTAGACTGTATAGTTTGGTACGTATAAGTTTATAATAAGGTACATGCTAATTGGAAATGTTTGGGATCCAGTAGCCCAAAATGTGGGTGCATGCGTTTCTGTTGTTTCCTAATATCTTAAATCCTTTCTTCTGTTATGGATATTTCGATAATATCTTTTTATATGGAGCACTTTATTTCAAAATCATTAAACCATAGGCCAATGTGTTCATACAATAAATACATATACATTTTTAACAGACGTAGCAGGATACGTACATGCATGTATTAACAAAACATCAGATGCAATCATAAACACAATATACTGTTTACTTCTTTTTAGAGAACAAAAACAGAAGGAAAAAATGAACACGTCAGAATTTCCATTTAAAATTCCACGGTGAAGGTGACTAAACATATAAATATATCAATGTTATCGTTTATGTATTATATATAATCATATCCATGTCCATGTCATGAATATAGTGGTACATATACATACATTTCAAGCACAATCAAAAATGCTAAATTTGCATTTTCAAACGTGACAAAACAACACACAAAAATGTACATGAATAAAACTAGTACAAATCGGAAATGAGACATGGAATTAAAATTACATCCGATCAATTCATTATCGTTTTCCTTATTTCAAATGCTTTAAAAATATACACACTTTTTTTCATATATTTTTTGTTCATTTTGGCTGTAAAAAAATATTTTTGATTTAAACATGCTCGGATGCTTCCAAAATACATTTTTAATATATATTTTGCGGATCGCAATCTAAATTGAAATGAAACTCGTCTTCAATTTGGTTGCAGATTATACATATTCTATCTTCTAATGGTATACTTCTAAGACTATGCCACCTACCAGTCTCTATAGGAAGGCGGTGAGCTTGTCATCGCTATTCTAAATTTTGGATATGTTTATGCAATTAAGAAATAATTGAGATCAAACTTAATAATTTCTTTAAAAAAGATTGCTCTCTATAAACTTTATAAACGTTCGTGCTAGACTGAATTTGATTATCACGAAGTCGTTGTTTAATTGGACCTAAGAAAATATCAACATCTCCGGCACTCTGGTTAAGCCACACGTAGTAAAAACCCATTGACGATGATAAATTGCGAACTAAGGTTACCCATGATACTTTTCTGGGGTATATATCAGCATCTGTTTTAAGTACATCATTATAAATAAGTTGCTAAGCAATACTTGTTTTCACTACTTTTTAAAATATTTAACCAACATTTAATTATTCCATAACATCTATTTTTGATAAGGCTAACCCTGCCCAGAATACCATACACCAAATCATTTTGCTTTGTTAGTTTATACTTTCTTAGGCTAGAAATGAAACACTGACTTTAGGTCTCCACTAAATACATTTTTACAAATACGTGTCTATATCATTGAGGACAGTTTACCGTGTATGAGTGTGTGTTCCTACGTAAGTTCATCTCTCCATGCTGTTTCAGTAAGAGGTAAATCCCATTTGGAATCCTTATCCGTCTTCTTTTCTTCAAAATAATGCACAATCCTCGCTATTATCCTGTCTTCAGCGCCCAAATAGACAAGACAGTGTAAACAAAACTACATCCAATCAAAAGGAATTCTCTAACAATAAAGTCCACATCCAGAGAAACTAACTAAAGAAACTTTCAAAATAATAAACATCTCAGGATATATCCAGAATCGTAGTTGCAGCTAAAGAGAAAACTAATCTAGGGTACGACCAGAAAACCCGAGGGACAAATACGTGTCTATATCATTGAGGACAGTTTACCGTGTTTGAGTGTGTGTTCCTACGTAAGTTCATCTCTCCATCTGTTTCAGTAAGAGGTAAATCCCATTTGGAAGCCTTATCCGTCTTCTTTCCTTCAAAATAATGTATATTTTGGAAAAAAGAATTTAAAAGTAAACAATAGCAGATTGTCGCTATCAACCCTCATAAATGATTCATATAAATCAATAATAAATCAATAATAAATCAATAATAAATCCATCGATTTATGTGCATCTTCGGCGTTACAAATCAAAAATTTAAAACAATAACTACTGCTATTTTCTTGAAATGCCTTGCATTCATAACAATGGTATTTACAATAAATCACACGATTCTTGAGGGTTTTTTTATTTCTTATTTGTTAAGTACCATGTTTAGTGTCTTACGTGACATGTTCGCTTTTTGGATAATGGAAGTAGAAAAAAGTGCATCTATTTATTTATCATTTTCCTCTCTTAATTCTAAATGAGCTTAGGTCATACTATTGCCATTTGTATGGCAGCACGACAACAATAAATTAATCAAAATCTGCGTGTGTGAAAATCAAAATTCACATGAACTTATGTCATTCCTTTCGATAAACGCTAAAATACTCTGAAAATTGTCGCGCCGTCGTCGTCCAATCCAACTCGCTGCAGTGAAATAAAAGTCATAATCGCGTGACAAAAATAATGTTCTGATCTAAATTAATAATTTCCTTCAGCGAATGATTATTGTGTCTAATTGCTTATTTGCAAAACTGACAGAATGCCTGAAGTCCCATCCTGCCCCGTTTATTCAGATGCCTCCCCCAAGGATATATCATTATGCCACACGCGATATAAAGAGAAATTATTTGTGACATTGCTTCCTCTGAGACAACAAGTTGGAGGTATGCTATGACGCACTGGGCGCATATTGGATTTAGTGCGCCAGCATATCGGAAATCAAATCCAGTATATATTTTGTTGGTACCTTAGACAGTTACAGCAGTATACATATTCGTGTATCGGTGTCAACTTTTAAATGTATCATCGGATCCTACAAAGTGCGATTCGACGTCTAGGGAAACTATAATTTATTCAGCAAATGTCTGGTTAAAACTCACCCACTAATGAGATATAGGGTCCTATAGAAACCACAGCGTCCGAACGCAATGGCATCGTAGGTCCGCACTGTACTTCAAACAAGGACTTGATAATACAATGAAAGAAAAAAAGGGTGGTGAAGACGGGGTTACCGACTTGGAACGGTCAGTAGGCAATACGGCCTACTGGTTAGCTTGAACGATTTTATATGCGCACAATCCTCGCTATTATCCTGTCTTCAGCGCCCAAATAGACAAGACAGTGTAAACAAAACTACATCCCATCAAAAGGAATTCTCTAACAATAAAGTCCACATCCAGAGAAACTAACTAAAGAAACTTTCAAAATAATAAACATCTCAGGATATATCCAGAATCGTAGTTGCAGCTAAAGAGAAAACCAATCTAGAGTACGACCAGAAAACCCGAGGGACGAAAGCTCATGCACCCACCTCCCGTAGTTAGGGTTTCAGTACTATAGAAACAGCAGCGTCCGAACGCAATGGCATCGTAGGTCCGCACTGTACTGCAAACAAGGACTTGATAATACAATGAAAGGAAAATAGGGTGGTGCAGACGGTGTTACCGACTTGGAACGGTCAGTAGGCAATACGACCTACTGGTTAGCTTGAATCGATTTCATAAACTGCTTCATAATTAGCATAACAGCGACTGTATACACTAAATATAATTTATTAAACAGTTCATAAAACACATATGACATTTTATGACTGTTTAATCCTCGGATATAAAAGTTGCTGTATTTATATTTTGATCTTATCAAGTATCCTCAATAATGATTTACTTTGTTTCCTTTAATTAGTTAATATATTATTTTATTTTATTATTCAGTGTCCGTATATATGTTAATTATAGTTTTTAAGGAAGCATTAATTGCCGAAAAGTAACTTAAACCATTTAACTTCTAAGTCTTGTACTTATAACATAGCCTCGGTCACCCGGCCTGCTTCTGACTTCTTTGTTACGCTATGCTACACGGATCCGGAATCAGGGCCTGGGGCAAATAGGACGTTTGAAATCGCCCCCGTTTTGGGCAATTTTGGCGATATTTTGAGAGATTCAACGAGACTTTAAAAAAACAACATGTTTTTAAGTTAATTTAATAATAATTTCTTATTTTTAACTTATGAGAAGCAGCATATGACGTTAAAAGTTTGACTGACGCATCAACAATTTATTTACGTTTATTTACAACATGACGTCACGCAAACGTCGACATTATGCGCGTGAATAAAAGCGCGAATAAATTGTGCTAATCGCTAGTGGGCGCTTTAATAGGCCTAATCTGCCCAGTCCGATATCTGCAAGTAAAACATATGCATGATACGGTCTAGCTGGCAGAGACTACTTATAACTGTACGAATATTTTCCCATAGCATTTTCTAGTCCTGATACACATAATACTATTATATTATGAACACATTTAAAATAGACGGACAAGTATCTAATATGTAAGACCATTTACAAAAACTATGCTAACACATTAACTCTTTAATTAATTTTTTTTGGAATGTTTGGATGTTTTACGTTAAAATACGAAACTAATATTGGAAGGCACAAACAAATTTGTGGGATTTAAGCAGCAAAATGTCGCCGTTCGGGATAATTATTTGACTAATTGATACCAGAAACGCGTCCTCCACAATTCAACTGCTCGTGCATTATGGCTTTATGTCATGTTCCTGTCTTGTCAAACTATTCAAGAAAATCGATGACAGGGGCCGTTTGCGAATATAGTGAAAAGAGAACATTCATATTTAGCTGCTATTGCAGATAAGAAGTAAATATAAACCATCATCCAAATGATAATAGTAAAAGGGTACTTACAATAAAAAAGTCAGTGCTAGAACTCAATTTAGATGCTGCATGCAATACGCTTACGATTTCTTTATAAATATAAATATAACTACATGGTTATGACTGCTGGAATGATAAGTTGTGTATATATATTTTATTACCACTGTACATCTTCATTTTCCTACTTAAAGTGAGGGAAATAAAAGGCAAAATAACATTTTAGCAGTCGTTCAGATGCAGTAAACGAAGAAACAAAATATTCCCATAAGACAATTTCGCTAATGTTGCATGCTATTAACACCCACCATAAGTGGCATTTTGTATCAAATATTTGTTTAGGTTTAAAGCATATAAAGTGTAGTCTGTTTGTAATGACTTTCACTGTATATAATCGAGTTGGTATGCGGATTCGTGATAATCAAAAGTTGACACTACTGGAGTAACGATGATTACTGAAAATGATTAGCATGTCCTCTATCCCCATTCAGTTAACCACCGTTGCATTTAGTTTTCATGCTATTTATTTAAAGGAAAAGGACGTATAAAAAGTGAAACAGGAAATGCAGCTTTCACAGAGCGCAGTTAACCAAAATCCCTCATTAAAACGACAGTTAAACACAATCACACACAGAAGCAAAAAACAAATACAAAGATGAATAAAAGGCAACAATAAGACATCACAAACACAAAAGGGTTGACAATAGGGCTTTCTTTTCTCGTTTAGGGCAAAGCGTTTTGTTAGAAACTGGGACCATACGACGCTGGTCATGGAATACTATGAACATATCTCATTGAAGCTTCCATGTTCACCGTCATATGCAAACCATCTTCAGAATGCCTGAAATTTCTGTACTATTGAAAATAAGTATAAAAGTCGAACAGGAAATGCAGCTTTCACAGAACACAGTAAACCCCAAAACACGCAAAACGACAATAAATGAATAGCAATGTTAATAAGGAATAAAGGCATAAGACGTCAAAAATACAAAAAGGGTTGACAATAGGGCTACCGCCTTGGAACGGTCAGTGGCAAAAAAGGCCGCTAAGGGTTGAAACCAGGTTCTAGGGTGCACCAAACCTCACACTTACTCTACTGTCATCCCAATAAAAGGAACGGTGTAAATCCTCGCCATTAAACATTATCTAAACAACAAGGTAGCATTAATAGGCAATATAAGTGAAACACAAAGAATCTCGTATATATATATAAATACAAACAGTAATAGCCTAGAAAGCCACAAAGAAGGTACTCAGTGACTTGGCAGAAGCCAGAGAAACAAGAGAATAAACAATTGAGGGCACCACAAGACCAGATTGCAGACAAACATCAAACGTCACCGTCCTTTTGGGCTTTAGGTAGACGTCATCATAGGGTCCACAGCCATTCCGGTCATCGCACAATTAAAGAGGAAAGCATAGTGGCGAACTGTGAATGGGTCCACCACCAAGCATGCAGTGCGTTGCAAAATGATAGGGTCATAACTTATTTTGATAAACCGTTTAACAAGTATAACAAAGATAGTATGAAAGTGACCATGGCCAGGGATCTTACGAAATTTGTAAATCACGTCACCATAGAAGTCAGGTTGTTATAGTCCTTGTCGCACAAGAGTTCTTAAATTACTTTTATATTTGGAAAGAAGATCTGGGTTACTATAATAACATTTTGCAAAGGTTTTACGAAGTTTATGGTAACGGTAGCCCTGATTGAGTAGTATTTTAGTTATACAAAGATTACGAAGATTAAAGTCCTCAACTCGAGTACAAGCTCTTGTAAAACGAATCAGTTTTGGGAACATCCCCATCTAAATGCAGATAATTAAAATATCGAAATTAAAATCATCTCTCTTGTCATATTAGCTATGTTAAGTTGAAGTTCTTTAGGTTAGGATATATATTATTAACCATAGTAGAAAAGAATGGATTGTAAATGTTCAATATGTCATCTATATACCGAGAGGTATCATTAAAGGCTTCAATAACATCTGTCTGGGTATCTAGTGAAAGACTCAACATGAAATCTCTTTCATAGCAACATAAAAGCAAATAGTACCAATAGGGATACCAACAATTGGTCTATAAACGGTAGTTCCATACCTGATTTAAATATTATCTAATAGAAAAATAAGTGATTCATAAAGTCCACATAGTGTAATTGTCCAAACTGCTGTTATTAAAAACGCTTTAATATTGTTATAGGCCAAAAATATAGTATTTACCCTAGCAAAGGTTTTTTGAATGAGATCAATAAGCTTGTCTTTGATAAGGTTGTTTGGTAGCAAGCACTTATCATTACCGTTCATGCACAGTCTCAATTAAAAATGAGATATAGGGTCCTATAGAAACCACAGCGTCCGAACTGCAATATGTTTTTCCTTTTTATCGTGTTTGACGATTTCCAAATTTCTCTTTTCATACTTTTTGGATATAAAATTAGCAGATGTATTATGTTCGTGAAAGTTCTTCATTTGTTTAAAATTGTTCATTTGCAGTTTTAAAAAAAAAGTCAATATATCCCACATATACAATGTTGCTATTAAACCCGACTAACATAACTAATATATATAATCAATATGTATGTAAATCTAATTTATATAAATACATACAAAATAACTACTTATGAACAAATCCATTTAGTATGTAAAACAAGTATAGATATATATATAATTACATAATCAATTAATGTTCGACCATTCAGATAATTTAAAATAACAACAACAAACGTAAAACAATTATTTGTCGATGATCTTTTTCAGAAGCCAAACGATTTCTCAGGTTCGGCAGAGCACTCTCAGATGATGGATTCTTCAGATTTGGAAAGAACAGCAACGATAATTCATTTTTAAGAATTGGTCGTGGAGAATTCCCTATAGAAGATAAACGCTTTTTAAGATTCGGTAGAGGAAGTTCGGCGAACTTAGACGACCTATTGGCATCATTGACAGCTAGAGTAAGAAACTTTGAATCAAAAAGTGGTGTTACCTTAAGAAAAAGAAGATCAACAGAAGATCAAAAATCTGCGTCAGAAACTGCTATTGCTGATAATAAAGAAGTTGTTAATATCGAAGGCAGTGACACGTCGTTTACTGATGAACCAAAAGCAGATGCTGAAAAGAGGTTTATGCGATTTGGGAAAAGTGTCGATGATGAAGACATTGACAATGAAAAAAGATTCATGCGATTTGGCAAGCGGTTTATGCGATTTGGTAGAGAACCTGAAGAGGAAAAACGATTTATGAGATTTGGTAAAAGTTACGACGCAAAAGGGGACGATGACAAAAGGTTCATGAGATTTGGTAGGGACCCAGAGGAGGAAAAAAGGTTCATGCGATTCGGCCGCGGGTCAGACGATGGTATTATTTCCGAAGATAAACGATTCATGAGGTTCGGCAGAGGTGGTGCTGATGGCGCAAAGGAAGAAGCAGAAAAACAGATCATGATGATTGGTAAAGGTAAGATTTGTTGTTTCTTTAAATATATTTTAAGGAGTCTCTTATCTGTACGATGAATAACAGAGTAAAGCCCTCGTGTGTCTGGACGCTACCTAATTACAAATTATTATATTCAATGGCATATACATATTTGATCAAATTATGTCTGCTATTTTAATAATTGTAATATACTTCTAAAATTAATAATTATTCTGTTTTCTTAGTATAGATGCACTTTGGTTCGAACACATTTTTATAATGGCATGAAACTAATAAATATGGTCCGTAAGAACAAAAACCATGTATACGAAATCAGACCAAAAGAAAATTCAGGGCGTAAATAATAGCACTAGCTGATTTTCCGGTCAATAGATATATTATGTTATGGTCTTTGGTAAATCTTCACATCAGAAGTCGTCAATTTAAAGTGGAACTTTGAAACTGTGGTAAACTGCTGCTAAACAAAGCAACATAGTTGTACGCACTTCTTCTGAAAGCTCTTCAACTGTCAGTGTACATGATACGTATACATCACTACCAGCTATAAACATAAAATAGATATGTTATTATAAACAAACATTTTTCAAAAATGTTTCCTAATATAAACAAGTTCTTGTGTTGTGATCATTCTAAACGTTCTTCGGACGTTGTGATATTTAAAATACACTGCAATGTACGCAGCAAACTACTGTAAACCACGCTGCAAACTACTCTGAAAACTACGCTGCAATCTTAACTATAACGGACCAATTTATGAGTGTTTTATTATGTCTGTGAATTGACACTTTTGGTAACGATATAGAAGATGAAACACGGAAGACGCTGTCGTAAGACTGACGACAATATCAATCTTAACCGATATTGTGATAAAGATTAAACATAATAATCTTAAGTTCTATCTATGAACGTGTTGTGTAGTGGTTGATTCTTATACAGTCGGTGCTTATAATCTCATGTTCGTTGATCTGGCGATTGGACAATGGACGGAATCATTGCGTTCGAACGGTCGGATTTGTTTGGCTCATACTATTGCACTTCAACGCACTTCAGAGGTCTTTCAATACTGTTTCATTCCATAAACTAGTAAGTACCCGTGTCAGTCGTGCCTATGTTGTCACACCGTATCCCCTGTTATCACCTCCTTATTGTTATATGTTGTGTCATGATATATATATACCCTTTTTAATTGTTTATCTCCTTATGGTGTGGAGTTTTGTTTTGGTCAGAATATACATGGTATTTGTCTTCTGTAGGACCTCCGTTAACCTTTACTTACCAAAATCAAATAGAAAACATTAAAATACTAGTAGTTTGAAGTTTCAAAAATACTTGTGTGTGTTTTTTATGATCATTGAAGTGCTGAATTATACACTTAAGGAAAACGAAACGTAACTTGTTCAGTGTCAGTATATATGTAGTTATTTTTGTTCATATAATCTGTTGTTAGTTACCAGTGATTGAAAACCGACACCGATACATACTTCGCCTTTTCTCTTTAATATTACTACTGGACTGTTCGTTGTTTAATACACATAAATATATTTGATTATCAACACGGTTGCGTTTCTTTTTTCCTTTAGTACATATTCAGATAAGTCACAGACACATTTCTAGGATTTATTGGTACTACTGTACACGTTTTCATTAAACAATGAGATAATAAAATAATAAATAAAATGGTTTTGTGAAAAACAAAGATATTGAGTATGCTTGATCATGTTGTTTGTTTATCACTAAATAAATTTAACCTTAAAGTAATGGAGAATGTTGATAATACGGGTGTTTTGCTACAAATTTGACTCCGAAATCTACGGCAAAAAATGTAATCAATACATTAAATATAGATATAAAAATCGAACAGGAATAGTAGCATTCAAGGACGACAGTCAACCACAAACACACTCAGAAACAAAGGACAACTATATATAAAAATCAATCAAATGCCAAATAAGACATCACAAACACACAAGCGTTGACAATAGGGCTACCGCCTTGGAAAGGTCAGTGGCAAAAAAGGCCGCTAGGGGTTTAAACCAGGTTCTAGGGTGCAGCAAACCTCACACTTACCCTACTGTCATCCCAATGAGGGTTAGGGTTAGCATGCATTATACATATACATTTTTATTTACATATATAAAACGCAATGTTGTACAGAACGTGTAACCCAATCAATCGAAATATATTTACAAATTTCGTAAAACAATACTTAATGGTTAATGACATAATTGTTTAGTATTATTAATAAGACAATATCCTTTTTACAAAATACAGGGTTATTTCACTCATCTGGTCAAACTGCTCAACGTCTTCAAGAACAAAAACTGTTCTTTTTGTTCAATATATATTGCAATATTTCAGTTAAGTAGCATATATCCTTGTATATTGATTTGGATGATGAAACAAAACATACACGAAGCATAAAAAGTGAGATTTAACCAATACACACGTATATATATTTGGTTTTCAACATATTTCAATGTCCCTATTTTTGTAAAACAATTACATAAACATATACAATGTTCATAGTCATTTAAAACTTTGAGAACTTTTCTCACTGCTATAGTATATTTTTATTGAAGGAATTGAAGTTGATAAGGCCGAAGAAAAGGAACAGATTGAAGAGGGGGAAAACCGGGTTGATGCCGATTCAAAGGACAAACGATTTATGCGATTTGGCAAACGCTTTATGCGATTTGGCAAAAGTATCGACGAAGATAAGGAGAAAAGGTTTATGAGATTAGGCAGGGGAACAGCTCTTAACGACGATACCGCGACTAACAAACGATTCATGCGCTTTGGGAAAAGCTCTAATGATGAAAATACCGCCGACAAACGGTTTATGCGTTTTGGCCGAAGCTCTGATGACGATAACACCGCTGATAAGCGATTCATGCGTTTTGGAAGGGGATCTGATGACGAAAATACTGCTGACAAACGATTCATGCGTTTTGGCAGAGGCTCTGATGACGACAACACTGCTGACAAAAGATTCATGCGTTTTGGCAGAGGATTTAATGATGACAACACTGCTGACAAACGATTTATGCGTTTTGGCAGAGGCTCCGATGACGGAACCATTGCCGACAAACGATTCATGCGTTTTGGTAGAGGCTCTGATGACGAAAACACAGCAGACAAACGATTCATGCGATTTGGTAGAGGCTCCGATGACGAAAACACCGCAGACAAACGATTCATGCGATTTGGTAGAGGCTCCGATGACGAAAGCACCGCCGACAAACGATTCATGCGATTTGGCAGAGGCTCTGATGACGAAAACACAGCAGACAAACGATTCATGCGATTTGGTAGAGGCTCCGATGACGAAAGCACCGCCGACAAACGATTCATGCGATTTGGTAGAGGCTCCGATGACGAAAGCACCGCCGACAAACGATTCATGCGTTTTGGCAGAGGCATTGATGATGATAACACCGCCGACAAACGATTCATGCGATTTGGCAGAGGCTCTGATGACGAAAACACAGCAGACAAACGATTCATGCGTTTTGGCAGAGGCTCTGACGTCGAAACAAACGCCGATAAAAGGTTCATGCGGTTTGGAAGAAACTTTAATAATGATCAAAACACGGCCGATAAACGGTTTATGCGTTTCGGCAGAAACATTAATGATAATAACGCAGCTGATAAACGGTTCATGCGATTTGGCAGAAGTGCACCATTGGAAATTGCAGATAAAAGATTTATTCGCATAGGCCGTAGTATTCTTACCACCGAGTAACGATATACGCATTTTAGTGTTCACTTTTACTATGTATTCGTGTTATTGGATTGTTTTGTAGGACTTTCGTTATGCCTGTTATTCAACGTTTATTATACAAAATATCTTATTATTGACAGTGAAATGGAAAATTGTTAACTAGCATATCCCTGGTTTGATAACAGTTTAATACCTTGTGACAAGGTTTAATTATGGAACTATTTGTTCACTGTATTTAATATCAAGTGATGTTTTGCTGCTTATTGGTCAATATACGACGCTTTTGACCTATAGGCTGTATATGTCTTATTTGTCATTTGATACTGTACAGGCTGTTTAATGTTTCAAATGATAAATCATATTTACATGTTGTATTTAAAGTTAAAACGTTAATAAGTTGCAGTCACCGATTTGTTTATTTTCATTTTAGTTTGAAAGTACGAATGAGTAAAACAAGTGTTATATATCTCAAAGGCTGCAATTTAATGCGACATTACGGACCGTGTGTCGGCCACAGGGAAAGAATTGATAGTTGTATATTATACTATATGATATTTGAATTATTTTATTATAAAAATGGAGTATGATGATAAAATGTGATATAAAAGTTGTAAAAAGGGAAATAAAGCTAATAAGACAATTTAAATCGTTCTGTTGGTTTAAACACTATTTAAAGCAACCGTTGCATTACGTGGTCCGAGTATTAACTTTTATACCCCATCCAATCCCTTCTACAAGAAGCAAAAACGGGGTTGCCCTGGGTATAAAATAAAACCTTAATATCGGCTTAAAAAGTTTACATATTGTAAATTAAAACATTTAATAGGTAATTTTAAAGAGTTCATCACATTTTTTCAGTAAAGAAATGTTTTTAAACGTGTTCTATTGTGAAATATCCGTTATAAAATCCAGCTAATATAAGATTTTCTATCGCTTAAGGAAATTAAGGCCGTTCGACGTAATGGTATACCCATAAGGCCGTTCGACGTAATGGTATACCCATTAAGTAGATGTAAAAGTCGACTAGGAAATGTAGCGTTCACACAACGCAAACACGCATTCAAAACAACAACACAGATTAATAGAAGAAAGTATTCGAAACCGCAGACATGAAAGAGTTGGCAATCATAACGTGGTCCGAGAACTAACTTTCATACCCCATCCAACCTCTTCTACAAGAAGAAAAAACGGGGTTGCCCTGGGTATGAAATAAAACCTTAATGTCGGCTTAAAAAGTTTACATACTGTGATAAGTAATAGGTAATTTTAAAGAGGTTATCACATTTGTTCAGTAAAAAAAATGTTTTTAAACGTGTTCTATTGTGAAATATCCGTTATAAAATCCTGCTAATATAAGGTTTTCTATCGCCGGACTATCCCTTAAACGTCGAAAGTCCGCTAGATCGGATTAATAAGATCATGTTATGGGCTAGATTTAGTTCAATGTGCTATGCTATAAACTTGGCCAGATTGTAATCATTAAACGTTCCCATTAATAGTACCAGACTTATGGCCCTTTGGTATTGCACAACGCTATATTTAGCTTAGTTAACATTCAATCTCCATTCGTTTTTCAACTGATCTTGACCAATCTTTATATCATACAAAGCGCATACGAGTTTGAAAACTAGACAAACCGTACAAGAAACAGGGGTTGTGGCAGTTGAATTATATAATATGATTTGTGTGTTGCTTTGTTTGCGCTCTAGCACTTTCATTCTCCATCCGGATAGGTTATGAAAATACACATATTGGACGCACATCCAGCCCTACCCTTACCAACAATCGCTCTTTCCACCACCCAACCACTAAGACACACCCAAAAGTGTGTTTTTAGATTTTGTAATGAAGTTATCTATGTCACAGACGAAAGTTTGAAAAACAAATGTCGGACTAGAGATAACAGAGTTATAACACTTAATTAATATAAAAATGCTACCTTTTGCTATGTTAAAACTAGCTCCTACATTTCCTATCTGAACTTTACAAAACTTGTCCAGATATTAATATTAATATCAAAACAAAAGACTGTAACAGTTTTAAAACCAGCTATATTTTACTCAGACTCCATCACTCGCAAAGGCCTCACTCTTCCCCACGCCTCCGCCCCAGCTATATCAGGTATATTGCCCTTAGTAAAAGGGTAATCCTGTTGTATTTTGTACAGAAGGTCAATGTTCAAGGTAGCTATGACATTATATGGAAATAATCAAACCACAGCATTCTCACTCATGAAGCGTTACGTAAATTGCCCTTGGTAAAAGAAAGAATTGTGCTTTTGAGGATATGTCAAAGGTCAAGGTCGCCATAACCTTATATGCAAATAGTCATTCTGCGCGATAACTTACAGAGCGAGCACCCATTATCCTGATGCGTCAAATGTATATTGCCTTTGGTGATAGAAGAAAACCCTCTAGATTACAGAGACAGCATGTCAAAGGTTGCCATGACCTTGTAGACCTTATCTGTAAATATGCATTTCGTGTGGTAACTTCGAAACTATATCACCCACGGTAATGAAACTTCATATGTAGATTGACCCTGGTGAGAAAATGAATCTTATTGTTTTAGAGCTAGTCGGTCAAAGGTAAAGGTAGCCATGACCTCATATGGAACTACTCATTCCGATCAATAACTTAAAAGCACAACATTCACGTTTATGAAACGTGATAGATACATTGTTTTCGGTGTCAGTTGGTTACCGTTTAATGTCTCTCTGACCTCACGAGCATCCGATGAGCGATTCAGTGCCAATATTGCCTTTGTTGAGAGAATAAATCCTATTGTTTTTAGGGCTAGACGGTCATAGGTAAAGTTAGCCATGAACTCATATGGAACTACTCATTCCGAGCAATAACTTCATAAGCATAACATCCACTTTTATGAAACGTGATATAGATAAATTGTTTTTGACGTTTAATGTCTCTCTGACCTCAGGAGCATCAGATGAGCGAGTCAGTGCCATATCAATATTGTATTAGTGATACAGGTCACCGGCCAAAACATATAACATGTATGCAATATATTTATCATAAATTTACACTTGGTTTGGTTGTTATGCATAACTGTACAATTAACTGACAATACTATCAATACAATACTATTACTATTATATTACAGTACTTACTAATCATGAATAAATTCACTTCGTTTAACGAAAGCACAGTAAAGAAACATAGCTATATGTTTTATAACATTTTTACATGACATAACAATATTTCACTTGTGTTTGTTAGGAAACTCATGGTACTTTTTAGGAATCTATAACGATCTTAAATCTTAACAGAATGGACATATCAGTGGAAAGTGATATTCATCTTCTATAACATTATTAAAAAAAATTCTCTCTAGGCATACCTACATGCCATCATTTCTCTGTAAGTAAAGATGATGTTCTAAAAGATACCATAGCTATTCTAAATGTCTTAATATTTAACACATTTAAATAATGTTCTACGACAAGTTCTGATATAAAATACCTAAACAAATGCAGCTTTGCATTACCCTCTACTTGATTATTTCCTTTGATAATATTTATAATCTGCAAACGGTGTATGAGTGGTTTTACGGTCTGGGAATTATCGCATCGCCGTAAAACGTCATTTCAGACCGCAAAACTTGCCACATACTCTCCCAGATTGAAATTCTTATATTGAAATTCCTATCATGGATATCTCAATTATAAGGCAAATCAATTGAAATGCTAAAAGCATAGGTTAAATGCTTACAATACATAACCGATTAAGTTGGCGTTATCCGATTTTTGTTGTTTCTTGTAACTTTATGTGACGGGCTATCAAGCCGGTAAATCGGTCACTTCGACAAGTTTAACATAACAAAGAAATATAAAAAGATCGGACAGGGAAAGTAGCATTCAAGGAGGACAGTCAACCACAAAACACAGAAACAAACACGTAAACAGACAAACAAGAAGACAAAAGTAATAATAAATACAAACGACATCACAAACATAAAAGGGATGACAATAGGGCTACCGCCTTGGAACGGCCAGTGGCAAAGTAGGCCACTGGGGGTTTAAACCGGTTCTAGGGTGCATCAAACCTCACACTTACCCTACTGTCATCCCATTAAAACAGGACAGTGTAAATAGTAAATAAAGAAATCCCCACCATGATCTAATCTCTAACCAACAAGGCAGCATCAATAGGTAATATAAGTAAAACACAAATATGCTCGTGTAAATATAATACAAAAAAACAATAGCCTAGAAAGCCACAATGAAGGTACTCAATGACTTGGCAGAAGCCAGAGCAACAAGAGAATAAACCATTAAGGGCACGACAAGAAAGATAAGTTACATTCGAGTTGCATTTTAAAAACATAAAAGCGCAAATATGAACAAATAAGAGAAAATAATGACAGCAAAATTATGAAAACAGGTATTTTAAAGGTAGTGTCAAACAATACAGTAGACACGGTTTGATTGAGTAGTTTGTAAAATATTATTAGTTTATTAACTTCTCACTGTCTATACTTGTCAACCCTTTTGTGTTTGTGATGTCTTATTTGACCTTTTATTCATCTTTAAATTTTCTTTGTTTCTGTGTGTGTTTGTAGTTGACTGTCGTCCTTCGATGCTGCTTTTCCTGCTCGATTCTTATATCTATATTCAAGATGAAATACAGTTCATATAAAAATACAAATGTACACATGTTTTTAATAACAGAATTATCCGAGACAAGAAATGTTAACGTAAAATAGCTATCCCGTCAACAACAGCCAACGTTTACGACATACGAGGGTGCTTCAAAAAGTTATGTCACTAGGCATATATCCTTTGAACTGGATATTACACTGAGATAAAGTAGTGTATTATAGTACTACTGGGTTCGCTCTCTTAAATTCCACAACAAAATAAAAATTTCCGGTTATTTGTACCCCTGAATTACCTCCCCCTACCACACCTTTTGGATACTGGCATCTCTGAAAATGTCCTTGTTACAAAACGTTGTAAAACTTATTTGAATAATTCTATGCTTTTAAATTTTCTTGTACGCCATCTGTTGTTATTCGGCCATAATCCATGAAAATGACTGTCGAGAATTCGGAAAGGTCTTGCTGCAAACCAGATATGAGTGAATGCATATCCCTTAATTTTAGAAGAATTAACACTGATTTTCTTCATTTTGTTTGCGGAAATGTTATAATATCTTTTAAATGTCGTAATTATTCTCATAGTATTAGTATGTTTTCATATTTTTTTTACAAATCCTAGTCCTTCAGTGTTTAAATTTTATATTCAACACATTATTGTAGAATTTTGTACAATGTTGAGTGAAAATATTGACCATCCAAAAACGCTATTTCAGAAGACTGCCCTTCCATTTAATGTCCATTTATCATTAAATTAATTTTACACGTTAGTTTAAAATGTTAATTTCTAAGACAATGCCCTTTCATCTACCATGTTTAAATTCTAAATCTTGTAATGCACAGATATAACTGGTAATGTATGAGAAATTTCAAAGGTCTTCGACAAGTACTTAAAGAGAAACAGGCATTTAAAAAAGTAACAATTAACATATCTGAAAATACGCAGGACGAAAATGCCTCAGTATGTATAAGTGATGTGTATTAAATGTTCCATAACTTTCGTCACACAAAAGATACAGCATTCATTTTACCATCAATGGAATGGTATTGAAACTTTCTTTCATTTGATATCAAACATCAACACTCACAACGAGCACATACTTGTTAAAACTCGTTAGTGACATAACTTATTGAATGACCCTCGTATGTACACCGTGTCTAAACCCACTGACGACGACATATATATATAATTTACCTATTTTGACAATCCAAACTCTACAAACACAATCTTAACGGCTTTAACCAGCCAGGCCAAACCCCAAACTATTATTTAATGATATGCAGGTAGATTTAAAGAGAAACATTAATCACCCTTGAATAATAAGCATAAAATGTGCCAAGATGTCGCCCATATGTCATTTGTCTGCACTATACGTAGATTGTTAGGCATAACAAACACATGAAAATGGTTGTGTGTCGTTAACACTCTTGTTAATATCTCGATTTCCTATTTCTCAATGAAATAAAATGTATAATGCATTATAAAAGCACATATTATTTATGTACTATATATACTCATAGATAACACACTATACATACCAAAGAACAACTATACACATAACCAACGACATACTATAACAAAGAGTATGATAACGGCCGAACACGATAAATACGAAATATTGCAGTCTCGGTTTGATTGAGACTGTTCATGAACGGTAGTGAAATATGCTTGCTACCGTTCACGCCCGCTATACATATATCAATGCCATTCCAGGAAATACTAGTAAAATAAAAGACATGTATGTTTATCAGTCAGACTTTAAGGATATAGTGTCAGTAAGTAAAGCATATATTCAGCATGAAAGAAAATAACTCTGATTTGTAATTAGTGACATGTATACATGAAAATATGAACATAAAACCAAATACTTTTGTGGAAATAAATTCTTGAATAAAATAAGTTTTATCTATTTTTTGTAAATATTGTTAACTCTCACTCGTGATACACGGGTATTTGCTCACGTGACCATACTGATTCTTTTTTATTCTCCACTATGTAAAAGATAAAAAATAAAAAGGACCGATTGACATTTTGTTATACCTTGCAATGTATAAACAAGATAAATAAGGTATAATGAAAGTGCTGAAGCCAATACAATAATGTAAATAGGCAGTCTTGTTGCATGTGTTCCAGTACGATGAACAGGGTAAATGTATCATAATATAACATACTCGTTTTTTTATTATTGGACATGATATCTCAGTATGGAATAATACAGAGATGAATCCAATCTCATTAAAATCGTATACTAATTACACTTTGATGCTCTCCGCTATAGGATCTGACTGCCTTGGAGGTCACGCCAAATCGACCTTTCAGCTAATTAATATTCATGAGAAGATCAACTAATTTCAACCATTGAAACCGCGTGTTTCATATGCACTTCAGATGAATAAACGAAAATCCACATAAAACACCTATATCAAAAAAAAAGATAAAATCGCCGTATGTTATTGTATTGCTGAGGATTGCACTATAAATTCAAAGAAATGCACTAAATGGCATGTTTTACATCAAGAATACGAAGAAAATCATGGGCGCCGTCAAGTGTGTTTTGAAAACATTCGGAACATTCCATTAGTATCTGAAAAATATATATTCTACCCAGATTATTACGACATTATGTTTTCTAAATAGTACGTCTTAGTACGTCTGACCCGCTTAGCTCAGTTGGTAGCGAGATGGACTATTACGACGTTCTATTAGTATTACCCGCCAGTGTAAGTTTAGTGTGGGTTCAACCCCACGAAGCTGTACATCTTTTTTGTACCGCTATTGAATTCCGTCAAACAATCTTGTTTGATTGTTTTTCAGTAAATATTTAATAATGCTGGTGAGTTATGTTTGCCAAGAAATTGTTTTGTGTTTGTAAAAGTTACGGACATTGTCTCTTTCAATACCGAGCATAGACTGCTATAAAGCGTTTGACTGAAACACGACATTCGCAGTGTCTACACCGCTCTATACCGAGTTATTTTGTAGGCTGAAATCTGTAGGCTATTCGTAAGGTCAAATGCAGAACCTTAGTAGTGTAGGGTATGGTAGCGTGATAAAGGGTCTGATTTTAATGAGATTGAAATGTCAGTACTAACATAATAGACACAAGGAATGTTTAATGAAATTAAACTAACTACAAAACGGGTTATTCAATAAAGAGAAGAAACTTAGGTATGTGGCTTACACCAAACAACAGTTACACGTTTTGAAGGTCAAAAGGCCATGAACTGTGACGATGTCCCAAGGGACAACACAAGCACAAAATGACCACTAATGAACTAACAATAGGTTGTGAAAACCTCACACTAATGCCCTCGTATCGATACTTATTTTGTCGAAGTGCGACATATTTATAAAGCTGGAATTACAGGATATATGCGTGCGAGCAATTTAAATAATAATAAAAAATATATTTCAATATCGTCAATTTTAGTTTAACGAACTCAAAGGCGATGTGGGTGTAATTTAATGACTTAAGGACATTTTCCAAAAAAATCAGTTAAGTTTAATTGGGTCTACGCCACCAAAATCAAATGGTTACATGGTTAACAGGAATGAACAATACGCAGAAATGCGCTAAAGTCTTCTCACATGCAGAAGTGTGGGTTGCAGCAAATTCTAGCGTAAACTTCATTTTTCGCTGAAGCAACTATCACTGTTTTCTGTCACCATTCGAGTACAACCTCAAACAATACAGTGATCGTGATGAATACATTTAATGAACATGAAAACAATTACGAAATGAACATGAATTCGGAGGGGATTTACCCCTTTGTCTGGATAAGCAGTTGCGCTACTCTTGCCCGGGAGCAACACGGGGTTCATTAAATTGACGTACAGAATTATTTCCCTTGGAAGTCTAATATTTTGAAAAAGTTAAAATATCATATAGTATTATTCACTTTGAGATTGAAATTACAACTCCCGGGAATAAAGATGAGGCAGCCAACGGACAAAATAAATGATTGAGACTGTAATGGCTTTTATATTTAACATGGTTTTATGACAAATTAGTAATTTATATTCTTTATAGAGCACGAGTTTATCTTCACAAGCCCAACAACTTTATTGATAATACTCCCAAGCTTGGTTTGGAACCAATATTCAAAAATTTTAATAACTTAAACAATTTGACAAACATGAGTTATTGCATAGATGTATAGTCAAATACTCCCAATTCTCCCCAGAAATATGCCTGAATATACTTCCTTTGACTATTGAAGCTGCAGGAATTTACGTTAAATAGAACCTAGGTAATGTTTTATTTAAACCTAAGACTGCTTTTTAAAAACGGAAATACATATACTTTCTAAAACTACGTACGCACTATGGCATCTTTGAATATAGTAACCCTATTCTGTCTTTTATATTGCAGGTTTATAAATCTGAACATATGGAACGCCAAGAATGACAGCAGAGAAGACATAGATCAGAGCGTTGTCAAACGCCGAATCATTAAACACTAGAGATCAAATCGAAACGCCGCCTGTGATTTATTTCATTTAATCCTGAATTTCAAAAACAAAGTACTGATAAATGCCTGAACACGTATGTAGTCCCTAAAAGTGGTGCCATGTCACTGTCACATTCAGGTGAACATATACGTGTTCAATCTTATCTTCTTTTTTAAATTGCATCCAAAGACATGAAACTATAGAATTTTGCTGCGAAACACTATCTTTTTTTTAAATGCATATAACAGTTAAATTGTATTATCAAACATATATAATTAAAAGAGTATAAACGAGCATTTGGATATTCATTTCAACCCCTTTTTGCATCATAACACATGTGAATTTCTTCAGGCGTGTATCACCAGTGAACGTGCATATATAAAATCTCTCAAACGTGCTTACAAATGTAACGAGTCTTATTATAATCATTTAAAAGAAAATGTTATAAGTGCAACATGTAGAGTAGCATTTATATTCTCAGTTGCAAAAGAAACTGGACACTTTGAAAGTTTTACTTTACACCCTATCCTCTTTATCAAGCGACAGCCCCTTAATGATTCGACCTATTGAAAAACAAATGACAACATGATATTGGCAATGGAATGATAAAAACTTTGGTATCTAACATGGCATATTCATTTTGGAATTTGTCAATTTAATTCTAAAAGAACTTTATATAATTAAATCTAAACAAAACTCAGTGTCCACTTTCTTTTGCAACTGAGTATATAATACAGTCACTGCAACAAGTACTACAACGCAAAGGTGATTCAAAACGTACATCTGACAGACACATTCTGTAAAACAACACATCGCAAAAAAGTAAGGGTTAACAACAGGGGTACCGCCTTGGAACGGTCAGTGGCACAAAGGGTGCACAAAACCTCACTCTTACCCTGTCATCACATCATCTCTAAACAACAGGACAGTGTAGATGAAAATAATCCCCGCTGTGTTAACCCCTTACATTTGAGAAAGCGTAGATAAGTGTTATAAGAAAAACACAGAAATGCTCATGTATATAATATATCAAAATATAAGTTAAATCTGAGAAGCCAATCTCATATGTACTCGATGACTTGTCTGAAGTCAGAGCATCAAGGGGAAAACCGTTAAGGGCACGACAAAATGAAGTGAAGGACATTCATCAAACGATTTTCGCCTTAAAATATTTAGGAACACGTTGTCACGGAGTCCATCGCCCGACCCGTTGTTGCACAATCAATTGCAAACTGTAGAAGGGTTTACAACTAAGCATGTAGTGTGCAGTTCGACCGATAATCTTCCTAAGTTTGTAAATCACATCTCCATAAAAGACGGGTTGTGATAAACCTTTTCGCAGAAGTGTTTTAAAGCTACACAGTCCCTATTTTAACTGGTAATAACTCATGAATATGATTGAGTCACGTGTGAAGTAGTTTAAAATTGACGAACACTCCAAAAGAAATATAAAAAGATCGGACAGGGAAAGTAGCATTCAAGGAGGACAGTCAACCACAAAACACAGAAACAAACACGCAAACAGACAAACAAGAAGGCAAAAGTAATTATAAATGCAAACGACATCAAAAACACAAAAAGGGTTGACAATAGGGCTACCGCCTTGGAACGGTCAGTGGCAAAGTAGGCCACTGGGGGGTTTAAACCGGTTCTAGGGTGCACCAAACCTCACACTTACCCTACTGTCATCCCAATAAAACAGGACAGTGTAAATAAAAAAATCCCCGCCATGATCTAATCTCTAACCAACAAGGCAGCATCAATAGGCAATATAAGTAAAACACAAATATGCTCGTGTAAATATAATACAAAAAAAACAATAGCCTAGAAAGCCACAATGAAGGTACTTAATGACTTGGCAGAAGCCAGAGCAACAAGAGAATAAACCACCAAGGGCACGACAAGAAAGATCATAGACACACATTAAACGCTACCGTCCCAATGGGCTTTAGGTAGGCGTCATCATAGGGTCCACAGCCTTTCCGGTCATAGTACAATTAAAGAGGAAAGCATAGTGGCGAACTGTAAAAGGGTCCACCACCAAGCATGCAGTACGTTGCAAAATGATAGAGTCATAACCTCTTTTGATAAACTTTTTAACAAGTTTAACAAAGATAGAATGAAAGTGATCATGACCAAGAATCTTTCGAAGTTTATAAATCACATCCCCATAGAAGTCAGGTTGTGATAGTCCTTGTCGCAGAAGAGTCTTTAAATTGCTTAAATATTTGGAAAGAAGATCAGGGTTACGATAATACAATTTTGCGAAGGTTTTACGAAGTTTATGGTAACGGTAACCCTGATTGAGTAGCTTTTTAGTTTTACAAAAATTACGAATATTAAAGTCCTCAACTCGAGTACAAGCTCTTGAAAAAAGAATAAGCTGAGATACATACACCCCATAAGAAATTGCTCGTGGGTGTATAAGCAGAAATCGATGCGTAAAATTTCTCATTTGTATTCAGCTTTCACGATACTATTACTAGTTAAAAACCTATCTTTGTTAACCCTTGAGCCAAATAAGCCAATCTGTCCATAGCGTATACTTGCCCCTTTAGTTTTATTGCAACAATGAAGATTTGGAGCCTTGTTTTGACTTTTTGACCGCAACGGGTTTTGAATCGAGAAAGGACACATGTTAAGGCTGTTTCTCGGCACATAATGCACCATGGATGACAGACATACAAACGTTTCGTTTTCTTACTTTAATGTTGAATTGGTAGTTCCATAATCCAGCCTTTAAAGTCTCTTAGTATTGTTTAATCATTCTTATATATTGTCTGCTTTTTAGCTCTACTGGACAAGGACCAGTAGGCTTGTGCCATTATATGTTGTTCGTCATCCGTCCGTCCGTCTTTCTTCCATCGTCCATCCGTTAAGGACATTTCCTAGTTTCTTCATGTTTTTTTCTATGAACGTTTTTTATAAGATGTGTTACAAAGCTAGAATAGTCTGTCCTAAGCGAATTTCAGCTTTAGCCCTTTTGTGTTTGTGATGTCGTTTGCATTTATTATTATTTTTGCCTTCTTGTTTGTCTGTTTGCATGTTTGTTTCTGTGTTTTGTGGTTGACTGTCCTCCTTGAATGCTACTTTTCCTGTCCGATCTTTTAATATTTCTTTAAAAGTTATAGGTCAACATTTGGCTTCTGAGATATCTTAGTATTGTTAAATTTGTATTTATTGATAAATATATGACCCATAATCCGTTTTTGGCAAATTTCCTATAATTTCAGTACAACCTAATTTAAACTAAAAAAAAGAAATTTAGTAAAAAAAAAAAAAATCGAATTACGTTACTTTCATTGAAGATCAATATGTGTGATCCTATTTGATGTTTATTTGAGGGAAAATGTATGATATATGCAACATAGTGGCATAGTATATTTATTACCCTGCAGATCCTCGGGAAAACTGGCAGATTGTGATGGTAAAATGAAAAATTTTGAAAGGGTGGCAGGGAGGGAAAATAATTCCTACGAATAATATTTTTTCGAAACTTCTGTGTTGTTAGCAAATATCGTGTACTTCAATATATTGAAATAAAAAAATAAAAAAAACATACGTCACAAAACTTGTTCTTGAGAAAAGGGCAGTTTCCATTTTTCTAAAAATTTCTATGGGTTTTGAAACAGACTGTTTTCTTTAACTGTTAAGTTCTACAGACCCCTTTGTATTTAAATGGATCCCACATGTGTAAACATAGTAAACAGTCATCAAATCTGTAGTATTTAATGTTTTAAGTTCATTCTTACATTGCAGGCAGACAGTTATGCGCTAAGTATGAAAATGCTATGGCGACTAAACTAATAAGTCTCTCCATGTCTGTATCAACATACTGAAACTGTACTTGATCAAGAAATAACCTCATTATCTAAACACTGAATTAGGTTCATAATAATGAAATCTAATGAACAATATATAAGAGTTTGAAAAGGTGTGTTATTTGTGTACATAGCCGCTCTTAGTATGCACGAAACATATGCTGTAGGAAATGTCCTTAACTTGTTATTTTCATCATTCTAGCGCCTCCATTTTGCATCCTATCTTTACCAAAAACCATTTCTAAAACTAGCTAGATCGAACCAGTAAAACCGGATTTATGGCCTTTGATTTAACGAAAATTGCTATATTTTGTCTTGTTGTTGTTGTCATCAATTAACGACAATTGCTTTGTTTTGTCTTGGTATCACTCTAATGCTTCCATATGCATTCTATCTTTACCAAACTTTGCCGGATGGTTGATATCAATAAAAGCTCAGACATGTTAGAAAACCAGCCATATTGGACCAGTAACATCGCAATTATGGTCCTTGATATTTTAATATGCTACATTTGGCCACATTATCAATGAAAGCCCGAAAGTACGAAAAACAGCTAGATTGGACCAATAAAACCAGAGTTATGGACCTTGATTTTCTTAAGTATACTCTAGTTAACGTTGTTAAGACAATATGACCTTTATTTGTCATCTGTTCTGTACCAATCTTGGTTCGAGTGTTTATATCAAAAGCATCAACGCTTTAACAATTTTAATACCAAACAAGTTGGTTGGTTTCCACCATTCTTCTAACGAGAACCTCGCATGACTGTTCAATGGGACTGAGATCTGGCGAAAGAGAGGGCCAGGGAAGAACATTAAGTCTAATATGAGCTTAGAGCAGTTAACAAGTAGTGCGAGCGGTGACTGGCCGCGCTGTCGTGCATACATTGCATAACTCTATTTGCGCTTATATCGACTGGAAACATAGATATAAAAATCGAACAGGGAAAGTAGCATTTAAGGACGACAGTAAATCACAAACACACAGAAACAAATAACAACTTTTGTGTTTGTGATGTCTTATTTGGCCTTTTATTCAACTTTAAATTTATTCTTTGTTTCTGTGTGTGTTTGTGGTTGACTGTTGTCCTTGAATGTTACTTTTCCTGTTAGATTTTTATGTCTCTATTTAAAGATAAATAAAAGGCCAAATAAGACATCACAAACACAAAAGGGTTGACAATAGGGCTTCCGCCTTGGAACGGTCAGTGACAAAAAAGGCCACTGGTGTTTAAACCCGGTTCTAGGGTGCACCAAACTTCACACTTACCCTATTGTCATCCCAATTAAACGGGACGGTGTAAATAAAGAAATCCCCGCCATGAAATATTCTCTAACCAATAAGGCAGCGTTAAAAGGCAATATAAGTAAAACACCTAGATGCTCGTGTATGTTTAAATACAAAAAAAAGCCTACAAATCCACAATGAAGGAACTCGATGACTTGGAAGACGCCAGAGCAACAAGAGAATAAACAATTGAGGGAACGACAAGACAAGACCGCGGACAAACATCAAACGCCACCATCCTAATGGGTTTTAGGTAGGCGTCATCATAGGGTTCACAGCCTGTCCGGTCATCGTACAATTAAAGTGGAAATCGTAGTGGCGAACTGTAAACGGGTCCACCACCAAGCAGTACGTTACAAAATGATAGGGTCATAACCTCTTTTGATAAAACTTTTTAACAAGTTTAACAAAGATATACTCTGTAAAAATGTTTTGGACCATGGCAGTGTTCGAACCCGTACAATGATCGCTGAGCCATGACATTCGACCATAACTCTTATTATCTCAGTTGATAATTCACAATAGATCAACAATCAACAATAATTATCGTTTACAATGAAGGTTTGCGAAAAAATAATAATATTTTTATTGGTTATTCGAATATGTCCGTAACTGTTACTTTGTATGGACTTTGCAACATTTTTTACAGACCCTTTCTGTGTTCGCGATATTTTTTTAAAATCAAATCTTGTTTGGAATTTAATGTTTCTGGTACCAAATTAATCGGGTAGGGTAGACCTTGGTTACTAAAAAAAAAAGATACTTAAATTCTGTCCACTTGTTTTATTTTTATATGACTTTATATACCCTGGTCCAAAACCTTTTTTACCGAGTATAGTATGAAAGTGATCATGACCAAGATTCTTTCGAAGTTTGTAAATCACATCACCATAGAAGTCAGGTTGTGATAGTCCTTGTCGCAGAAGAGTCCTTAAATTGCTTTTTTATTTGGAAAGAAGATCAGGGTTACGATAATACAATTTTGCAAAGGTTTTACGAAGTTTATGGTAACGGTAACCCTGATGGAGTAGCTTTTTAGTTATACAAAGATTACGAATATTAAAGTCCTCAAGTCGAGTACAAGCTCTTGAAAAACGAATAAGCTGAGACACATAGACCCCATAAGCAGTTGCTCGGGGAACATCCCCATCTACGTGGGGATAATTAACAATGTCAAAATTAAAATCATCTCTCTTGTCATAGATTTTGCTAATAATTTCACCATTTTCAATAGAGAGGTCTAAATCAAGAAAAGAAGCGTTATTATCAGAAATATTAGCCTTGTTAAGCTGAAGTTCTTCAGGATAAATATTATTAACCATAATTGCAAAGAAAGGGTTGTCAATGTTCAATATGCCATCCAGATACCGAGAGGTGTCATTAATGGCTTCAATAACATCTGCCTGGGTATCTGGTGAAAGACTCAACATGACATCTCTTTCATAAAAATATAAAAACAAATCTGCGACAAGTGGTGCACAGTTCGTACCCATACGGATACCAAAAATTTGTCTATAAACGGTGGTTCCATACCTGACGAAAATATTATATAATAGGAAAATGGGTGCTTCACAAACTTCATGGCAAGTCTACATAGTGTAATTGTCTAAACTGCCGTTAGTAAAAAAAACACGCTTTAATATTATTACAGGCCAAAAATGTAGTATTTTCCCTAACGAATGTTTTAGAATGAGCGCAATAAGCTTGTCTTTAATAAGGTGATGTGGTAAGGTAGTATATAGTGCAGAGAAGTCATAAGTGCTTATTGATGAAACTTGACGTTTATTGAAAATTTTATCAAGGACATCTCCTGAATTTTTTATAGACCAAAATAAATTAATCCCAGAGTTTTCATAAGTTTATCACAATTTTGTTTAACGTGATCTTTAACGGCAGTAAGACAAGAAGTTAAAAGTTTGGAGATGTTTGTGGTGGTGCAGTCACTAGAATTCGAAATAAAGCGGGCCTTATACGGATTTTTATGTAATTTAGGAATCCAGTACATAGTTGGTGGTTTGTTCTGCTTATCGTCTATCGCAGCCTTGAAAGTAGTGCACCGAGTGATATGTGTGAAAACAACATCCTGTAGATTGAACTGGAGTATACCAATTAGTGATACCCTGTTCCAGAGATAAAACATTGACGTAATGTAGGCGTCAAACAATAATTACATTATTAGCTGCTTTATCAGCAGGAACTAAAACAAGTTTATTATGAAATTCTTGAATTCCCGATTTTAAATTACGAAAGGAAAATCTAGGTCTTGGAGGAAAGAGTAAGTAAGGAGGGGTTAGCATTATAAAAGTTAATACGTGTATCTATAATTTTAAAAGTTTTTTTTTTCAGGTAGAAAGAGAGTTTTGGTCCGCATGTTCTCTATGACACCATTTTATACTTTTATACTAAAATCCTCAATGGACTGAGCGATCTGAGTCATTTACCACAGTTGATTGTGGTTAAGTAGGCAATGATATTCCTGTCCAAATCCTCACATAAGCGAGTATCAATATATTGATATTTAACTTCGTTATTTTTGAAAAAAATTATATTGTGGATTTCTCAAAATATATTGAGTCGATCGGTTTCATATTTTAAATGAATACGTTTTACATGTTAGTGTCATAACTGGCGAAATTTTACAAGACTTCGTGTCTGGGTTAAAAATCTTCTGAAATATGTGCAAAAAAACCTACTGGGGGCGTTAACAATTTTGATAAATATATAATTATTTCATTTTTGGCGGTGCGAATGCACCGTCAGTGGTATGAGGGGAGATTTCAATGGCATTCTAGGAATGTGACAAACCTAACAGCACTATGCAACACTACGCTAGAAGAAGTAGTCTCTCATGCATGCCTTTAATTTGATGCCCTAAATAAGAAACAATGTTCAAAATAAAGGCAATTTATTATTTATTTAGGTCATACATACCTATTTTATCAAAATTTCACTAAGTCAACTTTTTATCATCTGTTTAAAAGGTTATAACTCTGGTTATAATCATGCTACAAGCAGACGGTATATGTATCATAGAAAGTGTATCATGTTACTGAAAATAGAACACTGGCTCGCTGAAGGGCATAATATATTATATAGAGTGGAGTCTTGGTGTGGAGTCTTGGAGTGGAGTGGAGTGAATAATTGGAGTGACCTTGGAGTCACAGTTTGGAATCTACGGAAGCTAATTCGGGCCATATGAGTTAGCTAAAATATGTTTAAATATGAAATTGGTAATGAATATCAATCATCTGAAACATCACTGAATGTAAAAAACAAACCATGGAAGTTACATATACAGCACTTCCATTTCCCATTCATTCCAACACTTACAAAAAGCACCGCCCATCAGTGCCTTCAGCACTTTGATATTGACTAGCTATAACGTAACTTCTGCTATATTTCACAAACACGTGTAAGACATTTACTGAAGTACAACACAGAGCAACCTAGTTAATACCGGTGGCCTTACTGAAGTACAACACAGAGCAACCTAGTTAATACCGGTGGCCTTACTGAAGTACCACACAGAGCAACCTAGTTAATACCGGTGGCCTTACTGAAGTACAACACAGAGCAACCTAGTTAATACCGGTGGCCTTACTGAAGTACAACACAGAGCAACCTAGTTAATACCGGTGACCTGACTGAAGTACAACACAGAGCAACCTAGTTAATACCGGTCACCTTACTAAAGTACAACACAGAGCAACCTAGTTAATACCGGTGACCTTACTGAAGTACAACACGGAGCACACGGAGCAACCTAGTTAATACCGGTGGCCTTACTAAAGTACCACACAGAGCAACCTAGTTAATACCGGTGACCTGACTGAAGTACAACACAGAGCAACCTAGTTAATACCGGTGACCTTACTAAAGTACAACACAGAGCACACGGAGCAACCTAGTTAATACCGGTGGCCTTACTGAAGTACCACACAGAGCAACCTAGTTAATACCGGTGGCCTTACTAAAGTACAACACAGAGCAACCTAGTTAATACCGGTGACCTGACTGAAGTACAACACAGAGCAACCTAGTTAATACCGGTGACCTTACTAAAGTACAACACAGAGCAACCTAGTTAATACCGGTGACCTTACTGAAGTACACCACAGAGCAACCTAGTTAATACCGGTGACCTTACTGAAGTACAACACAGAGCAACCTAGTTAATACCGGTGGCCTTACTGTAGTACAACACAGAGCAACCTAGTCAATACCGGTGACCTTACTGAAGTACAACACAGAGCAACCTAGTTAATACCGGTGGCCTTACTGAAGTACAACACAGAGCAACCTAGTTAATACCGGTGACCTGACTGAAGTACAACACAGAGCAACCTAGTTAATACCGGTGACCTTACTGAAGTACAACACAGAGCAACCTAGTTAATACCGGTGACCTGACTGAAGTACAACACAGAGCAACCTAGTTAATACCGGTGACCTTACTGAAGTACAACACAGAGCAACCTAGTTAATACCGGTGACCTTACTGAAGTACAACACGGAGCACACGGAGCAACCTAGTTAATACCGGTGACCTTACTGAAGTACAACACAGAGCAACCTAGTTAATACCGGTGACCTTACTGAAGTACAACACAGAGCAACCTAGTTAATACCGGTGACCTTACTGAAGTACAACACAGAGCAACCTAGTTAATACCGGAGACCTTACTGAAGTACAACAAAAAGCAACCTACTTAATACCGGTGACCTTACTGAAGTACAACACAGAGCAACCTAGTTAATACCGGTGGCCTTACTGAATTACAACACAGAGCAACCTAGTTAATACCGGTGGCCTTACTGAAGTATTTTAAACAACAGTTACTTTGTGGAAACAAGTCTGCAGATAGTTAGTCAGTTGTTTTTTTATTAATTGTAATACTCGAACATTTAAAAACAAATCTGTTGAAATTGGTTGCATGATTATTTAATGAAATTTCCGCACAGTGCCCGTGATACTGAGAATAATGTTACAGTTTCCTATCTATTTGTTATTTATAGGTATAATAATTGTTATTTCTTGTCTAATGTATGCATAAAAAACATCCAATGTATGGTTACGAAACGTCCAACGGCAGGGTAGAAAACGTCCAACGCCTTGTACGAAACGTAAGGCACCCAACGCACAGACCCTCCATCCTCGCATGTCGGAAACTTGAACTATCACTCTGGCAGGTAAATTTATATAACTGGTCCATTTGAGTGAGTATATACCGTATCCATTTGCATGGTCAGAGGATATACGGTTTCCTGTTTTTTAAGTTTTGACGGAAATTCTATACCGGTCCCTGGTTGATATACCATCAAGCACGCAAAACAGAAAATACATTTTTTCGTATATAATTCCTCAAAATACAAGATCAGGACTTTCATCATTTGACTTGTACCAACATTGCTTTCTTTTATTGGTAAAATCAACAGCCACGGTGCATAATGCGCTGAGAAAACAGCCTGAACATGTGTCCTCTCTCTATTCAATTGAATTGCATTTTATAGTCGCACCAACAGCTAAGGTCATATGGCGACTTTCCGGCTTCCATTGGTGGAGGAAGACCCCAGGTGCACCTCCGGGCAATTTTCGTGCACGGGCGGGCACCTGGGTAGAACCACCGACGTTCCGCAAGCCAGCTGGATAGCTTCCTCACATAAAGATTCGTAGGCTCCTGAGGGATCGAACCTACAGCGGTGAGGGGCAAGTGATTTCAAGTCAGAGACGTTAACCACTCGGCCACGGACGCCCCCTCTCTATTCAAAGTAAGGTTCTAAATCTGCCATTTTGCAATAAAACCAAAGGGGCAAGTATACGCTACGGACAGATTGCCTATTTTTCTCAATAGGCAATGACAGATAGGTATGTAACTATCGTAAAATGCATGATATAGCGTTAAATGCGCAACATCCATTTTGACAGGGTCACTTTCAGTCATATTTCCGAAAAGAGGTATCGCATCTCGATATAGACAGTGATGTTGTTTCTGTTAACCAAGAAATAAAACAAAATATATCAAGCAATATGCATGTGTGGTGAGGAAATCTAAACGTAGTTTATTAAATTAAAACAGATTACAAGTCTTAGCCTTATCCTAACATAACGAATGACAGAGCAACCATTAAAACCAAAAGCCTGTACACATTATATTTTATATTCGATTTAATTCAAACTTTATTAGATAAACAGAAAGCAACATTGGTGTCATCTTACATTACAAAACGCAATACGCATTTAACAAATAATAGACGGAACATCAAATCTGTTATAATTATACATGTAGGCATATGAAATAAAATAATTTTTCAGCATGCATTCATAATATATATTATAATCATAAATCAATTATGACATGCATGCAATTTAATGAGTCTCTTCCGAGTCCCTGACTGATACATTTAGATTTAAAAATCGAACAGGAAAAGCATTCAAGGACGACATTCAACCACAAACATACACAGAAACAAAGAACAAATTTAAAGCTGATTAAAAGGTCAAATAAGACATCACAAACACAAAAGGGTTGACAATAGGGCTCCCGCTTTGGAACGGTCAGTGGCAAAAAAGGACGCTGGGCGTTTAAACCAGACTGTAGGGTGCACCAAACATCACACTTACCCGACTGTCATCCCAATAAAACGGGACAGTTTAAATAAAGAAATCCCCGCCATGAACTATTCTCTAACCAGCAAGGCAGCATTAATAAGTAATATAATTAAAACACAAAGAAGCTCTTGCATATATTTTTATTACTTGGCAGAAGCCAGAGCAACAATGGAATGTCATAATGATAAATGTATAAGTCAATTTGTTAGTTTAAGCTATATTCTGAAAGTTTAATAATATAGTTAAACACATGTTTTCAGATTCTTTAATTATATGTGAAGGTGCTATCTGATATTCAGCAATTATATTTTTTTGATTATCCTTGGATTTATCACAGAATAGGAGGAAATGTGCTTCTGATTCAATCTCTGGCAATATTTTCTCTTGGTTTAAACCTATTTTATTCAGCTTTTTTACAACATACATATTTAAATACATACAAAGTTAATAGGATTGAAACGAAAGAAACAGTCTTATAGAATTCCTGTCCTTGGTATTTAACATACTAAAAATGTTGGCGGTAAACACAGATTAACATGGAGATGACAGTTTGTTTAATTTATACACGTATTATTTGAATAGAAAGAAAACGATAGATATTCTCTTACCGTTTATGGTCTTGCATATATGTCCCTTAAATATTTAGTGAATGGGCGTTAATCGAAATTTAGTGAAAGTTGCATATTGTTGCTTTTTCCTTTTAAAAAATCAGATATAGGTTCCTATAGAAACCACAGCGTCCGAACGCAATGGCATCGTAGGTCCGCACTGTACTGCAAACAAGGACTTGAAAATACAATGAAAGAGACAAAAAACAACAGAAAGGGTGGTGAAGACAGGTTTACCGACTTGGAACGGTCAGTAGGCAATAAGGCCTACTGGTTCTAGATAGAATGGTAGTTGGTTTTGTTGGAATATATGGTTAAATGTTTAATATTAATGCCCACTTTATTTTGATCTAGTTTCAGTTTAGTTTAATTGGCATCATATTTTAGAATAGTTTTGTTCCATGTATTCGAATACATTGCAGGGCCTTTCCTCCTTAAATTGTCACGCTCACCCCCACCATTTTCAGTAGTTTTAAGTGCTTTACACACATTTGTCAATGTAGAGCACCCCGATTTTTTACCTGCAGAATACAGCTCCTGGTCATCACGAAAATCACAAGATAGCAGTCTGTCTTTAGACAAAGGTGTACATCTTTCATAATATTTAACTATGAGTGAAAGTATATATAAAGTTTAATTGACATTGTTGAAGTGATACGGGAAATAATTCCAGAGTGAGAAAGATTCTTGCGATATAGAAAAGAGTGCGTTTTCGCACGAGTTTCTATATCGCAAGAATATTTCTCACGAGTGAATTATTTTCCCTATCACGACAAAAATGTTAATTAAACTATATAATATATATTCTGTGATGAATTTCTTTCCAATCGTCTTTTGAAACAAGTATTCCTTCTTCTGTCACTCCTTTGGCGACAGCGCGGAGTAATATCATGACGTCAATTCGTGACGTAATATCGTGACGTCTATCGTTTAGTTCATAACATTTGGCTACTGTGCTATCTTGCCAACTAGGCGAGGAAGAGATGTGTTATAGATTTTCTCAAACTGGGAAATTTCTATAATTCATCACAGACTATATAATATACTAGTATATCATTACTGGAACTCTTCCTGTTTCACACCCTACTGGCAAATTTTGAGTCATATCGGCTTATACCCAAGAGATATATGGACAATATCTGTGGAATTTGATATTACTATATAAAATGAATCAAAGAAAGTCTAAGGTAATGTAATGTTAATATGAAAAATGCACAGCCTAAATGGGGATTTATCCAGTTTAAGTAATTAACTTAAGGATGTTGGCTTGGCTAGTTTTGACATTTTCAAGTTTAAGAATGTTTTTTATTTTTTAAATCATAGTAATATTTGACAACATAATTATTTCATGTTTAACATTCTAATATATATGGATATAATGTAGGATTTAAGATGGTATCATATCATATTTTAAGCATTTGTTTTTCTTCGTCATTTGTGATCATTTATGTTGTCAACAAAATATATATGTGTATTCTTACTGTATTCTTACTGTAGTAGGTAGAGGGTCCCAAAGGGGTTTTGCGTGAAAACGTGATCGGGGTGTTTTTAAAAACGTGACACGTGAAACAAACAATATTTTTGGCGTGATTGCGTGAAAATTATATCAGCGTGATCCGTGATTTTGGTCTTGATAAAACGTGATCGCGTGATATGGTGACGTGAAACGTGAAATTTTAGTCCTTTTCAGTCTTTTTAGTGTCCCTCCTCCTTACCCGAGCCTCCCCCCGAGAGCTGAACTTTCGTACTTGCGCGAACAACTGGCACGGAGAATCCCCGGGGACACTACAATCAGCCGAGTCGTCTATCAGCTATAGCACTGGTCGGCCTGGAACTAGTCTAATACAGTTTGCCGACAAAAGTGGTCTCCCTTGACTGGATTCCAAATCTATTACTATTTGTATGATGGTCTCGGTAGTACAACATAATACCGCTAGGTGCGCGCAGATCTAATAGGGCTATAGCGCTTCACGTCTGCTCATCCAAATTTAACGTGAAATGTGAAAGTTCTGCTATTTTCACGTGAAGACGTGATCCTTATTTTTTTTTACGTGATCACGTGAACACACCCCCGCTTTGGGACCCCTTAGGTACCGTTGTAAGCGATTCGCTTCTAAGGTACTTCTTGATAGTGCTTTTTCAAACTGCTTTTTATTTTGACACCTGGTTGTTATATAAAACTTGGAGAACATTTAGTTGGGTAAACGACTTTTAAACGCATTGAGCGGAGACGCCTCAATTACCTCGTTGGGAAGTTTTTTCCAGGCATCCACGACTCTGTTTCCAAGTAGCTCTGCCACTCGGAGTAGAATGTATCCTTTTGATTTAAAAATAAGAGTTTTTTTATGTTTTTCAATTGTGGGGTTGGTTTGGAAAGGACGTAGTGCTGAGATTTGTATTGCATTGATACTTAAAGTTTCTTTGGTATCATTTAGATACAAAATTATCAAAAAAAAGTGGGTCATCAGACTTTTTTCCCCACTAGACGACTTTTTTCATAACATTACATTTATTGAAAAACAAAGATTAATTTTCGATTACCTATATATACACATCTTTGAAAACATACACAAACAATTGTAATCCTCATTCGTCTTTTTACTTTAAAAAGCAAACATATATGGACCGTATCCCACCTTTTTCTTTACAAAAAAAAAAGATTCAATATATATATAAGTTAACGTATGTTTTAATGCTCAACTTTTGTTATAACTTGTATATACGAAAAGGTCCTATGACATTTCTTTCAAAACAAGTTAATATATATAGATCTATGTTCTTATTATTTTTTTATTACAATTTCTATAAATCACACATATGTTAGAGTTACATGTAGTTTGACATTTTCGCTGTAAAAATACTGTACATAAATTTTGCTGACATGGAGATCAAATATAAAAATATCAAACTGTATAATTCAGGTTATTGCACTCATCTTCCTTTTTATGTAAAAAAGGGACAGAGATTCACATGCACGTGTTCTGGGATGAAAATGGAAATAAATGTTCCTGATTTCGGAATCAATCGAGTAGGTGTAACTTGTGCATCAACAACTGACTTTAAACATGACGTCAAGCGATAGTAAACATGACGTCATGTGCGTGAACATGTGTTAATTGACATGTCGCCAGTACTTAGATATCTCCGCCCTATTGTTGATGTCGGAGTATATTGATAATAGTTTATATAACATAGTTTCACGTGTTTTATACACGTGCTGTTGTTTGTCTGAGGTATTCGGAGGTATCGTTCGGGTTTGATTGGTTGAAATTGATAAATGATTGACAACCGGCGACATGTTAATTGCTTTGGCCTACCATGTTTGCAAGTAAAAGTTAGACAAATGCATGATACGGTCTGGCAATGGTTAGACAAATGCATGATACGGTCTGGCAATGGAAGGATGGGGTTATTTTCAGATACATCCGTGACAGCTTACTTACCTAATGTATTCTAAAATGAAATAAAAAAAGTCCGGAGGATCATGCCTCCACGCCCCCAACCCAACCTCGCAATGATAATTTAAACATCGGGCCTATGTTGTCATTTGGGTCTATGTACATGTAGTCCGGAGTACACTTTTAAGTACTTCGTGAAAATTTAATAATTAAAAAGTATTGAGCTTCGGGCGAAGCGAAGCCCCGAACATTATATAAATATGTTGGTAATCTTCGCGAAGCGAAGCCAACAGGCCATGATTCGTCCCGTTCTTCAATTCCGTAGTTGACCTTAGTTGACATTTTAATACGGTTAGACAAATGCATGATACGGTCTAGCAATGGGAGGATGGGGGTATTTTCATATAAATCCGTGACAGCTTACTTACCTAATGTATTCTAAAATGAAATAAAAAGTCCAGAAGATCATGCCTACACGCCCCCCAATCCCACCCCAACCCCGCTATGATAAGTTAAACATCGGGCCTATGTTGTCATTTGGGCCTAGCTATGTACATGTAGTCCGGAGTAAACTTTTAAGTAATTCGAGAAAGTGTAATAATTATAAAGTATTGAGCTTCGCGCGAAGCGAAGCCCCGAACATAAATATTTTGGTAAGCTTCGCGAAGCGAAGCCCACAGGCCATGATTCGTCCAGTTCTTCAATTCCGTAGTTGACCTTAGTTGACATTTTCAAAAGGAACTATATGTTACAAGTGCATTCGTTCATGTTTATTTATCTAGAGATATAAAAAGAAATGTGTAATAGTTTAAATACCGCTTCATAATTTATAGAGGGGCTGGCGTGGCCCTATGAATAGTTACTGCTGAACTTGAAATCCGGTGAACCCGCGGTCAAGCCTCACAATTGCCACTGAGTTTCGTCTTGGTGTTCTTCAGCAAGACACTTTTCATTGACCTCGTCCGTCGGACGCGGACGTAAATTGGGAGTTTTTGTATATCTGAGTCTATCTTCCAAGCACGTTAGTTTATATAGAACTATATATAAGAATATATTTGTTATAGTATGACAGGTTCCAGATTCCTATGTGTGATCTACTCTACTCGTATAGGGCGCCTCCAAATAACCTATAATGTGTTGATGAGCCATTAAACAACATTCAATTCATTACCTTACAGATTGAAATGGCTTATCCCCAAATAACAAGGGCAAACCAGAGGCTCTCCATCACTATCACACCCCTAACATTCGACAAGCAGTGTTAGCCTATGCGTGTCTGATTTTAAGGGGCTCGCACGGGGGGCATTATCATAGGATTTTAGCAATTAAATATTTTGAAAATGCACTAGAATTCACATTATGTCATGTAGAAAACAAAGAAACTTCGGTAAGAGTAAGGGTATGGGCCTTTACATGTATCAGTCCCCTCTCTTAAGGGCGTCTCTGAATAACCTATACTTTTTTGATGAGCCGTTAATGACATTCATATTGAATTCTCTGATAATGATATGCATATTGAATATGACCACTCAAAGTTAAATTATTAAAACATGTCTGTCGAAATTAAAAACTTTAATTTGAAAAGAAACAGTAGGCCAAGATATATAATATATTTATATAAAAATTGACAACATGTATGAATCATTCATCCAATATAAATAATTGTGCATTTTATCCACTCACATTTCCGACTTCGCCGTGCTTTCCTTTTCCCCTAGCTTGACCCTTGAAACAGTAATATTATGTTCAGAACTGTCCAACATTTTTTCCAGCAGTGTGCTGCAATTTCTTGTTTCAAACTCATAGTATGTGGACAAAAGTTGATACCGTTAAGGGGATTTTCATCCCCTATTATTTTGAACGCTTGTTTCCGCATGATATATTTTAGCATTTTTAGACATTATGCTTAATTAAATAATATATCAATGAAAATAAATGTGTTGTGGTATATTAAAATACCTTAGTTTTAAATATCGGTAAAAAAATAAATACTTCGCAGCCAAAATATTGTTTCAATTCTTTTTGTCTAGACTGCTGAAATTAAAAGTAAAAAAAATAGCTTCAGTTTGTCTTCCGTTCTTAGCGTTTTATTTGCATAAACAATATTCCAAAGAATATCTACTAGTACAAATCAAACATGGTTCGGAAAAGCATGCATTTCAAAACAAACATAATATGAACAAGGAAAATCCCCAAGACGGGCGAAGCTAACTATTTTAAAATAGATCTAAACGATGTGGTGCAGGGTTAGCATAATACTGTATTTTTTAATGCACATTGAGCTGAACGAAAAAGAAAGGAAGAACAATCATTCAGCCTGCATTTGCATATTTAGTCCACTAGTCCAACATGACAAATATATTTTCCACACAGGAAGTTATGTTATAAATAAAAATACAGATTTCAAGTCTCTGGATCTCAAATTTAAATTAAACTGCCATCATGTGTGTTTAGGTCCAGACTGTCTTTGTTCCATAACTGTGACATTGTGTATGATGTTTCATATCTGACTTTGTTATGAAGGATGTTTTGTTAATGAAAAGTTTTGTGACTATCATGTCACCCGCCTTGCAGTATTAATTTATTTTAAATTTCTTTATATTTTTAATATTAATAATAAATAAAAGGTAATTAGCGACTGCAATGTCACCCACCTCCAAATATGTTATGTAATAGTGATATTAAATCAATAATTGTCTGACCCCACCATAAAATGAAAATTTAAGTTAGTACCTAAAGACCTTAAATTCACTAGGTAAAGCAAAGGTTAGCCATTGTTCCACCTCCAAATTTGTAATCATATTAATTAACTTAAATACATTTAGTGTCAATAATAAATGAAAGTTTCGCGACGGTTTTGTCACCCACATCCAAATATGTAATGCTATTACTTTGTGATAGAATATAACTCAATTCCAGTCACAATTAGTAATCATGCTGGTCCCCATTTCTGCAAACTGTTTTCAACATCTAAAATTGCCCAAAGGTATTACTTGAGACGAACACAAACTATACACATAAGACTGGTGCAATTGCTTCTACGAGTGTTGAAGAATGTGTGAATGGTTAATGCAAAAGGGTAAATCTCAGTGGTATGGCATTGCCACAGATGGCAGTTACGAGAAATGATGAAGAGGATACATTTGATCTGGGTTTGATTATTTTAATTAGACACATTGGTAAAATATCATCCGGAGAACATGAGCAACTATTTTCTAAATGTTTTGATTAAATAATTGTCTACCAATATAGGCTATAATTACACATGAAAAGCAAAGAAGAATCGGCATCTGCATTTGAAACGCTTGACAAAGTTATGCAAGATAAGGTTAAGGATATATCATGGGAGCAGTGCATTACATATTCATCTGACAATGCATCTGTAATGAAAGGGAAGCATAGCAGTGTTCAGAGAAGAATTAAGGACAGCAAGCAAGCGGAACATGTTCAAAACCTCTTACCCAGAATGCTTTCAGTGGAAGCCTTTTCAGAAATGACTACAACATTACGAGCAGCAATGCACTGAAAGCTTGTCAGAAGGAAAAGGAAATGTAGAAAAAATACATGTCTTAAAAAGTAAAAACTGACCACAGTTAGTCAAAGTAGCAAAGAATAT
Organism: Cyrtodaria siliqua; assembly: GCA_037043455.1. Lineage (NCBI taxonomy): Eukaryota > Metazoa > Mollusca > Bivalvia > Adapedonta > Hiatellidae > Cyrtodaria > Cyrtodaria siliqua. Next base: position 99,341 of record JAWPHD010004799.1, read on the forward strand.
AGGGTATATGGTCCTAGTTAATGTTATTACCACGATTACAAGCCAACACTGTTAGATCTTACTGGAATGCCTGCGGACACCCCTAGCGTGTCGGGTAACTTTGTGGCCTTTAAATAAGTGTGGCCCGCGTTTAAAGCCAAATCCTGTGAGAAAAATAAATATTGTTGTTGATACATTCTTTTGTAAAACATTCACCTTTAAACACTATTTACCTTTACCTTATATTATATATTAGTTGACATCGAGTGCTTCAACTTAAAACCAATATTCATGACTTAATTAACTATTTCTTTCTTTCGAAATGGTTTACATAACTAAATCATTAAACCATCAGAAACATCAACACATGAATCACAGTTACCATCCCTTTTCAACCGCAAAATAACCGGGAATCTCCCGGGGAATAGTATCACCCGAAGTTTGACGTCATCACTTTATGCTTGTGACCACGCGATGATATTTTGATCACGTGACCCCCCATGCGATCAAATTGTACTTTATTTCGATAAATAGTCTCTTTTTTTACAGTAAGTATTTATATAATCTTATATTTCTGTAATTAAATGTTTCACTTACGCTTAAAATTCGAAATAAATACCGAAAACAAAAAATAGAAAAAAATGAACGTACGAAACTGACTGGTATTCCACTTTGTCTGCCTAAAACTTTGCCCTACATTTGACGTCTGCTGTCCAGCCTACGGATTGAAAATGGCGGCGCGAAACTTGACGAAAAATAAATATCGCATAGTATGTGGGAAAACAAGTAAGTTTTCATACTCGCGTTACTGCAAGAGGTCTCCGCCGACACCGGCTTGGAAAGGTCAGTAGGCGTGGACATGCAGTTTATTCATTTTAAAGGAAATATCAATTTGTGTAATACATGCAGTGTACTATTAATTTAATTGAAACATTTAAAGTAGCTATCCCGCCAATAACAGCGAAATTTTGCAAAATGTGTACACAATTTCTAAACCTACTGAAGACAAGGTATATATATAACTTACATATTTTTTACTTTTAATTGTCACATATACATGATATACGACCTGAACAGAGTATTTATTAATGGTTTTATAGTGTAATTTTGCCATTATTTGGCGGCATAGCTATTTTAAAGAATAAAAATAACGATCACATAGACCAGAAACATCTTCCGACGAAAGTAAACCCAAAGCCATTAAAGATTGTTAACGTGTATAAAATAAAAAGTGTATATTATGTAGCTTAATCCCCTTTTAGACAATCAACATGTCGAAGAAATTCTATAACTATAAACCGTCAAATAAGCATCAATGCAACAAGAACATTATTCGTTCAGACAAGTTGTATGTTATAATAATTGCGATAGTTTTGACGGTGTTAATTGTTCCATTATGTGGTATATGTGCATACAGGGGCAAAGATGTCTATGAAATATTAATGACTATGTCGCATGCCAATAAACAATTGTGTTTCACCTGTTTCAAAGTCTGGGATGAGTCATCTAAAACAGGCTGACGAGTCATCCATTATTTTGCAGTAAAAGACAAGTACAATAGTTGTATATGTTGAACAGCATGTTATGCAAAACGCCAACAGCACTGGAATAATTGCGAATTGAATCTCATTTTTTCGCCGTTTATGGGGTTTTAAACGCCGTTAGTAAATGTCAAAGTCCATTAAGCGTAATTTGCCATTCACTACCGGCGTTTAAAACCGCTAAAACGCTGAAAATATGCGTAAATTCTGATTTTTACATTATTCTCCCTTCGCTAGTCTACCAAAACTAACGTGCCTTGGGCGATGGTAATGATACGAACGTACAATAGAGGAAACTAGTATAGTTGTTTATAGAATGTAGTTGTTGATAAATGGTATATCGTTAGGTAATTTGTTACGCTGGACTTCAATCGTGACCGGAAAAGATGAAGAAAAGAATAGAAATGCTGAAATTGCAAATAAATTGTTCTGTTTTCTTGCAAAGTGCGTTAATTTTACATGGTAACTGGTAATGAAACCCTATTAAAAATTACATATCGCCGTGATTTCCTAGTCACGTGATTTGTCAAGGTGCCCGGATCTTCTTCTCTGAAACTACAAGGGCTACAGCTTTGATACTTTGCATGTAGCATCATATAGTGTCCTTTGCCAAGTTGTACAAATGGTGACCCTGGGGTTAGAATAAGCCCCTCATCGGGGGTCAAATGTTTTACATAGAAATATTAGGAAATACAATTAAAAATCTTCGTTTTTTTAAACCACAAAGTTAGAGCTTTGCTATTTTGCATGTAACATCATCTAACAGAGTACACTTCGCCAGTATATAGATGCAGTCCCCCTTGTGACTCTTGTTTTCAGGTTTAATGCCCTCTGAATATTTTAACAATGGCTTTCCGTAATGGAAGGCACTAAGTTGTTTTGTTCAAATTCCTCACATTGGCACTGCCGTGTCATCTTTACCGATAGAAAACGTTATATTGCTCTACTCTCTGCCTTTCATTTCGCTATTAAAATCACTTCATGACCATCAATCATTTATACATTGTGCTTCCCCAAACGCGCCGACTATCTTTTTTAAAGATATTTCTTGTTTACCCTAGGGTCTAATTTCTTCATTTGAAATTGAATTTTTATGATGAAATCTGTATATTTATCATTTATTTGTACAAGATAAATCGACCATTTCAGAAATGAACTACATAAAATCAGTATACAAAATCGCTATTGAGCAATAAGTAATTAAGCTTTTATTTATTTCTAATATCAGGAGATATGACAGGCCGACTTAGTTTGCACAAAGTTGAAAGGTATTGTTTGTAACGAACGTCCAAATAAACGTTATTTACACTTACCTTATTGGCTATCTAAGGTAATAGACCTATGTACCAATTTGAAAGTTATTCTTGCAACGAACATCCAAGCACAATCTTTGTGGCTTTAAAGTAGAATATCGCTTAGGCCGGTGCTATGAGGCGTGAGAGGTGTTGCTACATTACCCCATAAACAGACTCAATAAAGTCTGCTACTTTTATGTCTTGTTTGTGTTTGTTCCTTCCAAGGGATCATCCCTTTTTCAGTATGTATTAAAATAAATGCCAGTTACACTTACGGCTGTCGTTTCAGAGATGATGTTAGATTGTGTTAATGTTTCTTTTTCTGTAACTTATTTTCCCTATACACTTTTTATACAATCGTTGGCTATTATTTTATGCTGAGAGTATGAAAGGGAAAATTTAAAAAATAGAAAACACGATAAATATAGATAATTATGCATACTCTGTTTGATCCAGACTGTATATGAACGATAGTAAAGAAAGATAGAAAAATCGGATAGGGAAAGCAGCATTCAAGGACAACAGTCAACCACAAAACACAAAAAGAAACACGCAAACAGACAAACGAGAAGGCAAAAGTAATAAAAAAATTCAAACGACATCACAAACACAAAATGATTGACAATAGGGCTACCGCCCTGGAACGGTCAGTGGCAACAAGGGCCACTGGGGGGTTTAAACCGGTTTTAGGGTGCACCAAACCTCACACTTACCCTACTGTCGTCCTGTTAAAACAGGACAGTGTAAATAAAGAAATCCCCGCCATGATCTAATCTCTAACCAACAAGGCAGCATCAATAGGCAATATAAGTAAAACACAAATATGCTCGTGTAAATATAATACAAAAAAAAATAGCATAGAAAGTCACAATGAAGGTACTCAATGACTTGGCAGAAGCCAGAGCAACAAGAGAATAAACCATTAAGGGCTTGACAAGACAGATTGCAGACAAACATCAAACGCCACCGTCCCATTGGGCTTTAGGTAGGCGTTATCATAGGGTCCATAGCCTGTCCGGTCATCGTACAATTAAAGAGGAAAGCACAGTGGCGAACTGTAAAATGGTCCACCACCAAGCAGGCAGTACATTGCAAAATGATAGAGTCATAACCTCTTTTGATAAACGTTTTAAAAAGTTTAACACAGATAGTATGAAAATGATCATGACCAAGAATCTTACGAAGTTTATAAATCACATCACCATAGAAGTCAGGTTGTGATAGTCCTTGTCGCAAAGGAGTCCTTCAATTACTTTTATATTTGGAAAGAAGATCAGGGTTACGATAATAAAATGTTGTCAACTTGCTTGTTACCGCTCACGACCTCTAGCGCCAGCATGAACAGAACTCCATATATTTAAAATGTCCATAGTACGAATATTTGAATCATCCTGAAGATGTTACTGGTTTGACCGCCGCAACACTGCACATGCAACACTACTGTGATTTATAAAAAAAAAACAGTATGAAAGGGGCAATTTGGAAATGTTCATGAATGTTAGTGAAAAATGCGTATTATCACTCAAGCCTTCTCGCCCCGGGTTGAGCAGATAATACATGATGATGGAAATGTAACATTCACTGTGGTATTTTTAAACCATTCCGTTGCAAGCGGCATATGGTTTCAGTTTCTAACAAAATGCTTCGCCCTATAGGTGAAAATAATGGATTAAGAACAAAATGGAATTTAATTGGAAGCAGAGGATATGAAGCCTGAGTATCACAAGTAGCAGTAAAAGTACTAATTTGGTTAAACTTGAGTACTGACTTTTCGGTTTTTATACTTTTTTATATTCATATTTTCAGGATCATATATGTGTTGTGTTGGGTATTCTGTGAATGCTACTCTTCCTGTTGGACTTATAACCTTTCCTTTGTCCTTTTCATTTAATATGCTCTATGTATTTGGTGCAGTGAGGACCTAAGGTGCCATTGCATTTGGGTGCTGTGACCACTTTCCTCATTTTGCTAACGACCCTAATGATAAGTATAACATGTGGACTTGCGCCGATGTTTGTAGAGCGTTATCTTTTCTTTTGGATAGCATACGGTAAATCTGTTTTCCGCCAGGTTGTTGGTGTTTCTATGGGTACTAACTGTTCACCTATTGTCGCAGATTTGTTTTTAGACTGTTATGAACGAGATTTTACATTGAGGTCACCTACCTGCTAGCCAGGGAAACTGGAGAAATACAACACCAACATTAAAACATGTCTACGACTAGGAATATCACAATCTTTATTTTATGTAGATGTGGTCAATCAACTTGGGTAATTAAGGGATCTATAGGAATTTCCTGACAAGTGTACACAAGAGGAAATTCCTCAGAAAAAGAAACGACCCGTCACTATATCAATGCACTTCATGTTTACTGATTTACCCATCTACAAGCAGTCACTACGCTTCACTGAAACCCGGGCAAATGGAGGAAGTGCATGAACTTTTGTCCAACGGGTTGTTTATTCGTACCCTAGACTGGTTCTCTCTTTGACTGCAACTGCTGGGGTTGTTCAGTACAATTCTTCTGGATACATCCTGTGGTGTTTCTAATGATGTATTTGTATATTTAACTTTAAAGCAACATTTAAATGTATCAGTTGTTAATTTCTCTTGATGTCGATTTTATTGTTAAAGATTTGCTTTTGAAGGAATGTATCTTTATTTGATTGTCTTGTCGTTTTAGACGTGGGTAACAGGATACTAATTATTCTCCTAGATCGCCTCTATCATACGCCTCCTGTCCCTAAAATCCCTAAGATCTTAACTCTAAGATGAATAATTACCATTGCTGAAATATCATTTTCACACGCATTTCTGTATTTTGGTACGTTGATTGTTTCTGTGCGTGTTTGCAGTCTACTGTGATCCTTGAAAGATACATTTCCTGTTCGGCTTTTATATCTACTGTTGTTTTTATTGTATAACGGTCTGAATATATGTGGCTTTCTCGATGTTTGTAGCGTTATATCAATACGCTATTATTATGTATGTATGTATTGTAAATCTAAATGAGTCCCTTTTGTGGGCTCCAATAATAAGACATATCAATATTATTTAATAATAATGATGTAATCATCTGTACACTTTTCTCCGGAATTGTATTCTTATTACACTCGTTATTTTGATGATTTGCTTGTAAATGTTTTTGTCTGTATAGTCATGAAGAAGGCGTAAAGCATAGCATTTGTTCGATTTAACTGTAATATAATGTGTTAATGTGTGTTTATTATGGTACACTAACCAAATATAAATCATTTTAACACAGTGAGATATAATAATTTCGGTGGTTCGTTTTTTATTGTTTTGTTTTTTATGCATGCAATATGAAAAAATCTCGATTAGATAAATAGAGAACCTTGTTAGTTTTTTTCTTTTTGTGTGAATACTTATTGGGTTGGTGTTTTATATATAACTATTTACTACAATTGCTAAAACTATTGTACCGTACTACGGGGGATGATTCTACGACCCCCATGTTCCTTTGATGGGGAAAATAAAGAAAAATATTAGCCAGGATGTTTGGATGTTTAATGTATTTGATATTATTGCAAAATGATAATTTTCCATATTGTATTTCAACACAATTATTCTATCATTTAATTACCATCTTTTCTGGGTCCAGTGTTTGTAAAAGGATTTCTGTTCATTGTATGAGTGTTAATATTTACAAAAATATACGATATATACGAGTATATAATTTTATATATATGCATGTGTGTGGTTGAATGCTTAAATGTGGCCCACTCGTATGAGCTATAATTGTATGTATGTATGCGTCTATATGTTAATTATGCCTCCAGACGAGTGTGTTATGATGTAGAGATACAGTTCATCAACGTGTGTTGCAGCTACCTTTAATAAGGAGTGAATTCATACGTTTGATTTCTGTGTATCTCGTCATAGCTAGGCGCCCTGCCGTAGTTCGTCCGAAGGTTGTCTGTCCTTGGTAGTTCACAAATATTTCTCCCTATATTTAATTCTGCCTTGTGAACGTGAATCTCTTAAGAGATTCCAATTTCGAAAGTTGCCGTAGTGAGTTCAAATTCTCTCCCTTTATTATATTTACTGAATTCACAGTATCCCCAAGATCCGGCACCTTTCATTATCACTGTCACAATATAGCTGTGTGTGGTTGAATGCTTACATGTGGCCCACTCATATGAGCTATAATTGTTTGTATGTATGCGTCTATATGTTAATTGTGCCTCCAGGCGAGTGTGTTATGATGTGGAGATACAGTTCATCAACGTGAGTTGCAGCTACCTTTAATAAGGAGTGAATTCAAACGTTTGATTTCTGTGTATCTCGTCATAGCTAGGCGCCCTGCCGTAGTTCGTCCGAAGGTTGTCTGTCCTTGGTAGTTCACAAATATATATTCTGGATTTCTAGTGATAAAAAAACGCAAAAACAATTGATATTTAATGAAATTACGAACCAAAGTTTTAAATTGTTTAACATTATCTCCCTTTATATTGAAATAAGATCGAAATTATTGTTTTTGTAAAGCATGTTGCTAATTTTTTCCCAGATATTGTTTAAAAATAATGTCCTGCATATACTTGTTTATTATGTTAATTACATTGTTAATGGCGGCTGAAGCACATGGCCTTGAATCTGTTTAATGGGATTTACCGTCTTATTTATGTGCTAAATTTATTTCGTTCAGTATACATAGTAAACAATTATTTGTTTTAATGGTGCCATAAAACAGGAAACGCCTTCTCACCATGCCTGGGACCATTGCCATTTACCAGTGTTTTGTTTTTGTTGTTGTCATTGTTGTCATTGTTGTCATTGTTGTTGTTGTTGTTGTTGTTGTTGTTGTTGTTGTTGTTGTTGTTGTTGTTGATGTCATTGTTGTTGTTGTTGTTGTTGTTGTTGATGTCATTGTTGTTGTTGTTGTTGTTGTTGTTGTTGTTGTTGTTGTTGATGTCATTGTTGTTGTTGTTGGTGGTGGTGTTGTTGTTTTGCTTTTGTTTCAAAGTGTTACAGCATGTATACAAAATCAAATATTTAATTTAATGCTTTTAATGTTTTTTACAATAGGAAGAATATCACTGATGATAAATAAAACAAATGAAACAAAATAAAGTGAGACGGAATTATCAAATATACTGTAATCACATACGGAGAATGCAGTCCCAAACATACATACTTTCTGTAAGAAAGTTTGAAAACGGTTATTTAAAAGTATATATGGTATTCAACACTGAAATACCAGTCTGTATCTGTATATCAAACGGTTGAACACTGTACTCTTTGCATTATCCATTCTAGACCAGTTAATATGCATTTAGTTCATCTATCATTCTGCGTAAACGATCTATTAAAATGACTCTCGATCGCACTTGTTACTTCCAGTGAAGTTGAATAAAAGCAATTGCTAAATAATGACATTACTATACCGTTTATATTTTAAACAAATTTTATCAAACCGAAACAATACAACATTGGCTTCCTTTAATTGATTTAATTCAACCATCTGTCAATTCGGTTACACCTAGCTCATTCTAAATAGTACCAAGGACAGGTTCTCCATACCTTGTATCCAAATACAATACACTTAATGGACAAACGATGTGCCAAATCGAGAATGACAACCAATACAGTATATCGACGGTCATGACTATATATATTAACTAAATCATAAAGTAAGGTCTACCGACGCCGGACTCCTGGGACAACACACACCAGACCGTAAATAAATAAGCAGGCAAAAAAACAAAAGCAGACGACAGTTATATAATAATTCAATAGATAGGAATCATCATGTATGGAGCACAAACTCATCTGTGTCATATTATATACAGACGAAAGTAAGTTTAGCACAGTATTTTGCATATCTAGCTTAAAGAAACTGAATGTTTTTTTGATAATGAGAAGTATTTGATAACTTTGGCATGTCAGAAGGTATTCTTGTTTTTCATTTATTATATGTGATTCAAAGTAAGTATCACAGTTATCTCCCATTTATATAAAACAACATAGTTTACATTAAAAATAAGAATATTATCAAGAACAGGGTTAAACTTCAATAATATCTATTCCCGGTTTCTAGTGATAAAAAACGCAAAAACAATTGACACTAACCTTGTCATTATAATGAAATTACGAACCAAAAGTTTTAAATTGTTTAAAATTATCTCCCTTTATATTGAAATAAGAACGAAATTATTATTTTTGTAAAGCAGGTAAATTAAAACATGTTGCTATGTTTTTCGCAGATGTCGTTTAAAAATAATTACCTGCATATACTTGTTAATTATATGAAGAATATATTGTTAATGGCGGCTGAAGCACATAGCCTAAAATCTGTTTAATGGGATTTACCGTGTTATGTATGTGCTAAACTTATTTGGTTCAGTATATTATAGCAGAATTGTTTCCAAGAATATTTGTTTTAAAATTGCTTCGTTAATAACCAATAGTTTATATATATATATGTATTTACTACATGACCTGCGTAAGGCGTGTAACCAAGTATATGAACATAAAGACAATCGACCATCTAAAATAACCGCAAATTCCGTCGCCCGTCATGAAGTGCACAGGCCTAGTTAATGAATATATGTTTACAAGGTGGGGCTCAACGATTTCCAAGTTTTGACTCAGGGGATGTATCCCAAGGAGTAAGGATAGACCCAGGGGCCAATGTTGGTTGGATTGTTATATCCGTTTTTCATGCCCCTTAAGTATACATGTATATCTATGTGGTTAAAGAGAGGTATCTAAGCAGTTTCCAAATTATGACCGAGGGGTTATAACCCAAGGGGCTGGGAGACCCCAGGGTTGATGCTGGTTGGATGGTTGTATCCGTATGTTCATGACCATTAAGAGTATAATTATATGGTTAAATGGTGGGACTCTCAAGGGTTTCCAAGTTTTGACTCAGGGGATGTATCCCAAGGAGTAAGGATAGACCCAGGGGCCAATGTTGGTTGGATTGTTATATCCGTTTTTCATGCCCCTTAAGTATACATGTATATCTATGTGGTTAAAGAGAGGTATCTAAGCAGTTTCCAAATTATGACCGAGGGGTTATAACCCAAGGGGCTGGGAGACCCCAGGGTTGATGCTGGTTGGATGGTTGTATCCGTATGTTCATGACCATTAAGAGTATAATTATATGGTTAAATGGTGGGACTCTCAAGGGTTTCCAAGTTATGGCCCAGGGATTATGTCCCAATGACTGTATATGTATCTAGGTACTGCTTGGATGGTTGTGTCTGTCGGTTCATGTCCAGTAAGTGCATATATGGATATAGGGTGAATCTCTACAGCTTCCAAGTCATGACTGGGGGTTATGTCCCTAGGGGTGGGGATAGCCCGATGCTGGTTGGAAGATTATATCCGTCTGTGCATGTCCATTAAGTGTATATATGATTGAAGGCGGGATCTCAACGGTTTCCGGGTTATGAACCAGGGGATATTTCCCCAGGCGTCGGGACGGACCCCAGGACCGATGTTAGTTGGATGGTTGTATCCGTCTGTTCATGCAAAATAAGTGTATATATGATTTAAAGGGGGTACATCAGGATTTTTCTAGAATTATCTAAAATTATAAAATTGTTCCAGTTCATGTTAAAACATTTATATCAATCAAAATATGATGTTAGAACCATTTTGTTAATGTTTAAACTTTGAAAACACCATATAGCTAGGACGGAATCGGGCGTAAAATGCTGAATTAACCCTGGTGCGTCACCTAGGATAGCATGTATTACTGTGCAGAATGAATTTCTTTGCAAATAAGGGATCATTTTTAGGCTCATTCATTATGTTTAGGCCATGTAGAATAGAAAATATTAATATTTTCAATTTTAAGTCGGACACCTAGACCCCCATGAAAATCCTGATGTACTCCCTTTAACTACGGATCTCAACGGTTTCCAAGTTATGACCCAGGAGCTATGCCCCCATGCGTAGGGTCGGCCCTGTGGTCTATTAAACCTCTGGCTCTTGAAGTTAAAAAATATATGTTTAGAGATTCTCCTATATAACTTTGTAAAACTGTGAGCCCCGAGGCGGGGCCAGATTTGACTCCAGGGCACCATTTGAACAAAGTTGGTAGAGGACCGACCATAATCTGATGTAACATTCAATATGTAAGAACTCTATGCCTCGTGGCTTTGGAGAAGATTATTCATATTTATCGCTTTACAAACGTGCAAAATCTCCATATACAAACTTTGGACCCCATGGGCACAGTCATTTGTTTTACACTGGGGACTTTATTTGAACAAAATTGATAGTCTAGACGATGGCGAAGCCTCGTAAAGGCAAGAAGCATGTACGTAATATGTCATTACTGTCCAATGAATAGGCGGTTTCGGAGGAAATGTTGTTTGAGGTTTCCTAAATGTTGATTTATTTTTAGAATCGGTGGCATCTTGCATCATGCGCAGCAACGGAAAGCAACAAAATTGTGAACGATCACCACCCAATTGACAGTTGTGCTCAGTTGTATTGAAATTTAGACAGCAGATTCAGAGAAATTGGCATTTTTATAAATTTCCCTATATAACTCTACATAATATAAACGTGACAATCTTGAACGTTTCACGAACACAAAAAAGCACATGCTTGATAGTTTAGTAGTGTCCAGTGCCTTTTACTATCAAGTGTATTAGGCTAGGCACGAAAACGCAGAATGGCTCCACAGTGACATTCTATGTTTGCTTAGCCTATCCTAATAAAATCAGGCACTGATATAATATTCTCTATTTAAAAACATGTTAAGTTTTTTATTGATACTAAAATATAATGACATCAATTAAATGATAGGAATATAACATGTTTGGTAGAAACAAATCACAATGTTGTTGTAGATATATATGGCTTAGATTACAATAACACTTTTTTTGAAGGAGCACATAGCATTCTTGATTGGCTTTTAAAATTCGAGTTTTTTCTACATAACTTTCAAATTTGCAAATCATTTGTTAATATTACTAATAATACGTATTAACATAGCTCAATCAATTTATATTTGAATATTACTACATCTTGGTCATTTTGTACCAAAAATATATTTAAATACGAAGAAAACTTGAAAGTCCTAAATTGTATAACCTTTTATATAATTAATATGAAAGGAGATGTAAAGGTAGAATGTTACAGGATTGATAGATTGAGGTCTAATAATTGTAATGCTTAATATTAGTTGAAGATTGCCGTGTGTCTCTTTTAATAAATAATTATAATTATACACTTAAAAAGGGCAGTAACTCTAATGTGTATGAAGAAAGTGTTGTGATTAACGCACTTTGCACTTTCTCTATGCCATTTATCATTGTGTGAAGTTTCGATCTATTTCGACAACATGTATAACATTACAAAGGGCAATGACGCTAATGTTTATGAAGATATAGTTGTGTTTTTGTACGCTGTACTTTCTCTTATAGCCTTCTATCGGTGTGTGAAATTTCATTCCCGTCCCATGAGTAGCTTTCAAGAAAAGCGGACCGAACGGACGGAAGAACGGAGGAGCGGGAAAGCGGCGACTACAAGATCTACCGAGTGCAGAAAAAAGAACTGAAGGGACGCCTCTGAACAAAATCAATAAACCAACGCTGTTGTACTTCGTGCACATGAGGAAGACGTTATCTGGTGACACGACGTAATATACTGTCAAAATCTCTAAGTACCCACCTAAGAATATTTCAATACTATTCTCATTGTTTTGTGTATTTCGCTCTTGATCATTTTGATTAGAGATACGGTTGAGCTGCAAAATAATAAGTTTCAATAGTCTGCTCCGATTGCATGAACACATTTTAAAGCTTTTAACGTCGATTTATCATTTTAAAAATTTATCATATTTACAAGATCCGAGAGATGTAACTCGGAGACTGTGTTTAACGGAAGTGCTACAACCGAACATAGAGCAAGGATGAATTCGGTCGTTAACCGGTGGGAGGCACTATAAATAATGAACGCCTGCGACATGTGAGAAAAACATACAATTACTATCAAGGCGAGTCCATCATTCATAAACAGGAGGGAACACAACACATAACCACAAACTGTTGTTTATCACTAACCATTACAGAGTCTTCACTTCATCCAGGGTTCACAGTCAGATGATGGCATTTGCTAGTGCTCTAAACTAACAACTGTCACAAACTAAAGGAAAACAGTTAAGATGTGTCAAGAAAGAAAATATAGAATATTTACTTGAATATCTACTTAGAACTGCAACAATTCTACACTAAGATTACTTGAGCTTTTAAACTGTCGCAATACTCCCAATACTAAGGGAGATAAGAAGTATGCTTAACTGCAGGTGAAGAGTGCGACGTCTGCCAGTAGAACCGTCGTATAATTTATGTTATCTGTTGGACAAGTAAAGGTGTGGTACGGATAGAAAATGGATAAAATGGAAGCAAAATAAAGAGAAAACTTCTCAGTACGAAAATCAATATTTATAACCATGACCTTGTAATTTATTTTCTAATCTGTATGAAAACACACTTATCTAAGTTTACTGTTGTTAATGATGCCTTCACTAGACTACACAACCTCATCTTAGATCCAGTGTGATCCACTATAGGCCAGTTTCAGTCTATTACATATATTGTATATACTTTAATTCTTAAAATATCAATGATGTCGTAAGAAATTGTTTACCGAGTAGATTCTTGCATACCGGACCAGGATATCCGTCATTTTACCGAGGCTAGATATTTCCATCTCAGCCTAGGGTCGAGATAAAAATAACGCGCGCCAACATCCAGTATGCTGGAAAACATGCAAAACGTTAGTAGCTGACGGCGTCAACGCACAACATGTCTCTGATATGCAAGAAATATAATTTATCATGGGTATTCGGTTCAAATAGGGAATTCCAACCCTCGGTATAAGTGTTTTAATCGGAACCTCGGCAGAGCCTCGGTTCCGATAAAATCACTTATACCTCGGGTTGGAATTCCCTATCTTCACCGGATACCCATGAAAGATTCTTATATTGTGACAACGGCGTAAATTTGAGTACATTGGTCGAGGTAAAAATCGAATTGTGCAGCCTGCAGACTCCAGTATCTTTGGAGTAAAATAATGACAGACACGTCCATTTCTGTCCACATTATTGTGTACAGAGCTCCCTAAATCTGGATTAAACTTAGGATTGACACGTACTTCGCAATTCCAAGAAAATTCTGTTTTATCGTGTACTAGATTCGACTGTTGTGCAAGCAATATAATTGCAACTCATGACAAAACATTTGTATAAAACAAGTTGGCTGATTTTTTAAGTAAATTTTAAAAAAGAGAGCAATGGTGAACGAAAGAAAAGCAGTCTGAGAGACAGCCATAACTCTCTCCGCAGGTTTTTTTCCTTTGTAGCTGTAAAGCCCATGATTGGGCGCTTTGTTTAAAGGAAGTTTTATCATTGCACATAAGGCAGAAAGTAAAATGAACAGAAAATATAAGGCAGTAACTCTAATTTCAATCTGAAATAGTTATTGTTACTGCACTCTGCACTTCCTCTCAATTCCCTCTATCTTAGTGTGAAGTTTCATTCCAGTCAAATTAGGAGTTTTTAAGCTATGCACCCGACAAGAATAATAAACATAAAATAACAAAGGGCATTAACTCTAATTTAAATAAACATATAATATACAGTTATTCAACGGCTTGCCGGTCAATAGTAAAACTATTTGCTCAAGGTGCATGGAAGGATCATGTGAACTATTGCCGAATAGTTTAAATGATCCTTCCATGCAAAGAGGGAAATAGTTTTACTACTGGCCGGTAAGCCATTCAATAACTGTTTTACTACGTGATCTCCTATATATATGTGTTGCAAAATTTTGTCTAAAAAGTGTTCAGATCTCCACGATCAACTCCTCGAATTATTCCGTCAAAATCCAGTCATCTGCCAAACAATATTGGTGTACAGTATACTGCATGAATATGTAACAACATGCTTTGTGTTGACGCTGTCCCTCTTATCCAAAATATCTAGAATTTCCTCCTCAGAAATGTCCGCGAATCTTGATTCCATCTTTTTTTGCTCGTTGTCGTTTGCTGACAGATCAAACGTTCTCTAAAGACGCTTTGAAATGTTGACGTCACCAAGTATCCGCACGCGGTACTATTGACCGGCAATGTGGGCAATAGTCAAAACTATGGCCCGAAAATTTATATAGGAGGTCATGTAATAATTATGGCTCTTGCATTCTCCACATCCTCTTTTTACTCTGGTTCATTGTGTTTCTTTGCATATCCATTAATAGTTTTGGAGCTTCGCTTCAGACAAGAATTATATTCAGACAATGTCTATAAGTATAAAACTACAAAGGCCAATAACTCTATTATCCATAAATATGGAGGTATGGTTATTGCAATCTTCACTTCGTCTACTTGCCCTCTATCATTGTGTGATATTTTATTCCAGTCTAGTAGTTTTTGAGTTATGTGCTCCGTACACGAATTATAATTATAAAATTGCAAATGGCAATAACTCTCAATTAAATGAAGACAGAGTTATGGTTCTTGCATTCTGCAATTATTCTCATAGCCTAATTGCAGTCATTGCAGTCCCATTAGTATTGTTCATGTTATGGAGCAGACACGAATTATAAGTTTAAACTTATAAAGGGTAATAAATATAAATCAAATGAAGACAGAGTTATCGTTATTGCGCTCTACACTTCCGCTCATTGCCCTTTACCATTGTTTGAAATTGCATCGCAGTCCCATTAGTAGATTTCCAGTTATAGAACATACAAACAATTTAAGTATAAAATTACAAAGGGCAATAACTCTTATTTAAATGAAGGAAGAGTTATAGTTCTTGCGCACTCTGCTCGTCCTCTTATAGCCTTCTATCATTGTGTGAAATGTCATTGCAGTCCCGTTAGCAGTTTTCGAGTTATGGAGCGAGCACGAATTATAAGTATAAAATTACAAAGGGCAATAATTCTAATTTAATTGAAGGCAGAGTTATAATTTTTGCACTTTGCACGTCCTCTCATTGCCTTTGATCATTTTTTGAAATTTACTTGCAAAAATGTTTGTAGTTTTTGAGTTACAGAGCGGACAAGAATTATAAGTACGAAATTTCAAAGGGCAATAACTCTAATTCAAATAAAGACAAAGTTATGGTTCTTGTGCTTTGCACGTCCTCCCATTGCCCTCTATCATTATGTGAAATTTAGTTGCAGTCCCTCTTACATTTTTTGAGTTATTGATCGGATACAAATTATACGTATAACATAACAAAGGGCAATAACTTTAATTTAATTGAAGTAGAGTTATGATTCTTGCACTTTGCATGTCCTCTTATTGCCCTCTCTCATTTTGCGACATTTCATTGCAGTCATATTAGTAGTTTTTAAGTTATAGAGCGGCAACGAATTATAAGTATAAAAGTATAAAAATACAAAGGGCCATAACTCAAATTTAAATGAAGACAGAGTTATGGTTCTTGCGCTCTGCACATTCTGTCATTGCCCTCTATTATTGTTTGAAATTTGATTGCAGTCCCATTTGTAGTTTTCGAGTTATTGAGCGGACACGAAATGGGACGGACGGACTGACGGACGGACGTACGGGTGGAGTATGTTGCTATTATCCACTTTCCGCCAGCGGGGGATAACACATATAATAGTATTCAGAATACTATATGACCATTTATAAGAAGGACGTACCGAAATAATATACAATGCGTAAATGTAATACATGAATAAATTGAATGATTGAACTGAGTGTTACGATGCGCCAACAAATTAAAAAGGACAGGTTCTCAATAGAATTATAGAATTCAATCTAATTAAAACGAAAACTATATTCGTTTCTCTTAATGTCGGGAAACGAAATAAAGAGCTGTATTAATTTGATTGAGGTTTTCCAACGTCAGGCATTATGTTAGTGCCATAGCGCATTGTAACATAAATTTGGTTATCCATGATTCCGAATCGTATGACCTTATGACTTAGCATATATTAAATACAATGTTTTATTATATACTTTACAGTAAAAAAGTGGATTTTATGATTAAAATAAAACCTTATATTTTCATTGTTTATATTTCACATGTGAAATACCGAAAATGACGTAATGCCGCTCATGACGTTGTTGACGTTATTGACGTCATTGTTTTGGCGCATTATGTTTGTTCTGCATAACTTTCAAGGTTGTGAGTAAATAGAACATTAGTTGGTTTGGAGTGAATACAGGATTTATTTTTAACGAGAAGTGTTAAAACATATTTTCACGAGTGCTAAAGCTAAAGCACTCATAAAAATATTTGAGTTTTCTTAGTAACTTCGAGATGAAAATAAATCTCATACTCACGACAAATATTCTCAATATAACATTGAAAATTACAAGAAAATGCTGTTAAACCATGCATAATAAACAGTAAGGTGTCCTACCTAATCGAAACAATCCGATAACACCACATGTTGCTTTGGTTTAATGGGCTAACCGATATCTATTACTCCGATAGGATTCGCTCCGCTACTAAACTTTGGCAGTATCTGATACGATTTTTCAGAAATGTCAAGTTATCATGGAGGAACGTAGCTTCGATTTACTTCAAGACGTCATATATCCCACGTGTTTAGGCCTATATATTCTGTGTTGAACTTCTCCAAATAATTAATTCTGAAGTTAACGATTAAAACTACAAAGCCATTCGACAAACGAAATAGACATGACAATTATTTACTTACAGTGTTTTCTTTGATTCTGTTTATTTCAATATCAATACCAGAACTCTTCAGGGAAATATTAATCTACATGTTATCACCAACTTGTGTGTATTCAATCGATGGAAAAAACACGTCAAACAATATAATCCATGCTTTCCAAGATATATATATTGACTATAAATTAACCTTAAACGGCATTTGGAGACATCTCAGTAAAAGGAGTTTGACATGTCTAAATGTAATCCTTTCATGGTCCTGGCTAGGATCGATTTCACGACCCCTGTATCGGCGTCGTGTTGACCATTATCTTGATATCAGTCCCCGTGTTCCGCCTTTTTAAAATAGTATTTGTAAAAACGTTTCATTTAGTCGGCGAGTTCTTGTAGTATACCTCAAACACATTTATTCACATGGAGCACAATGAAAGCAAAGATAAATACAATTAAAATGATGTTTATGTTGTCTACAAAATTGTTCTACCTTACCCAACCATTTGAAGGAGCTGAGCTATATAAAACAATAATATTTTGTAGTTTTTCTTAGACTAGTCTCCCGCTAGTTTTTTGGGTTTTTTTTTAGGTAATGGGGAAACAAACTATTAGAAAAATAGTCATAATAATCTTCTATTCTAAATTAAATTTACGCCAGTCAATGCGTCGCTACAATTTGCCATGTATTATGCGTTATTTACCATTACGGAAATCCATCATTTCGAAATCAAATTGTAATCTATGGATCTGGTTTAAGTTTCACTACAACGGCATAGTCTTGCTTTCAAAATACGATAGCTGGAAATAAAACAAAATTGCCATGTGTCCGTTTAAATTATGTGTGTGATTTACCATTTCGGATATTCTAAAGAGAATCATTATACAACGTTTTAACCCAAAACATCCATGATTTATGAAAACATTATAAAACAATTTAGACACGCTCTTATTATGCAGATAATTTGATAACTCCTTTTAAGAGATAAGAGGTTTCCAGAAAATTGAGCAATACCATTGATACAAATGTGTATCAATTTACAAATTATTGTGATATATTCTAAGAAATGGCGCATAAGCAAATGTCTCTCTTGTCAACATAATTTTCTAAGTATCTCTACAAGAATTGAATTGGGTTTTGAGGCGCATCAACACATAAAAGGTGAAATGGCGTTAAACAGGAATAAACATGCCAGGCTCATCCTTCATTTACAAAATATGGAGAATGGGTCTAGAATCTTACCTGCAGAACTGCAGAATTTCTGCAGATTATATAGTAGACACTCATTTACGATGGAGCCACGTTTCCCCGTTTGCATACGCGGTGTCATGATAAAGACCTTGAATGAGCATGATAAAAAAAATGGCAAAATGAATATGAATGGGACAGTGTGTTTGTGAGATTGCAGTGGTGGTATTCTACCCGGCAACCAAGAAATTGAATAAATGTTATAAGTTTGACTCATTTAGTGATTTTTAACGATGGTCAGAAATGTTTGACAGAAAACAAAGCGCCCAATGTTGCCATTTGTATTTTGATGACGTCAATATTTCAACGTGATTAAAAAATATATAAATTAACGACAAAATCAAAATGTTATAATGAAAATCAAGAACGCGGAAATTAGCAAAAAACGGATATGTGTGTTTTATTCAGTGATTCGGACTGAAACACTGTTAATAAAAAGTGTTACTGTTGCATAGGACAGGTAAAGCTAATACGTAACAACTGTTCCCACATCAAAGCAATCCGTTGGATAGTATTCATGTTATGATGTGTTGGAGAAACTTGGACGAAAACTTCTTACCAAAAATTTACCAATCAAGTATGACCTTGAACTGTCAAAAAACATTTAAGGTGTTGGACAGGTAATAATAATATGTAAAAACTTCAAATTAATCCGTTAGATAATTACTCAGGTTTTGATGTTTTGAAGAAACTCGGACACACGTCTTAATCAAAAGTCAGTCCTCCGCCCTCCCGCCTTCCCACCGCCCTTCTGGTCTATATAATAACGCGTTGTTCTTGTTTCGTTGAAAAATCCAGTTAATAACATTCTAACACAATTTAATTGAATTAATATATTATATATTAAAATAAATAACATTTTTCATTCTTTAATGAAAGGCGGATATTAATAGATACGTGTTAAATGAGTGTTTTATTTATATACTACTGTTTTGATTCTGACCAGGTAACCTCTATTACGGACCACACATAATCTGTTTATGGGCCTCATTTAAAATAAGAAGAAGTATTGATATGCAATTTTATTTTGGGGTGGGGGAAATAATTCATTTTCCCCTTGGAAGTGACGCATGAACATGTAAATGCAATAATGTTAATTAACAGCAATGTTACATTTTTTAGTCGATTCCTTCCCATGAAACACACCTTTTGGTAACATTCACGAAGGAAAACTTAAGATATTGATCGAAAAATGGTGTTGTATTTTTAGTAACAGTGACCTTGATCCCAGTGACCCAAAATACATCCCAAACTAGCTGCCTACCCATAAAGTTTCATTCCAATATCTCATTTCTAACTGAAGTTATTGATCGGAAGTCGTTTTTATAAAAACCTTGACCTTGAACCCAGTGACCCCCAAGTGCAATCCCAAGCTTCCTTTTCATATAATCTTCCAACCCATAAAGTTTCATTTCCATATCGCATTCCTAAATGTAGTTATTGAGCAGAAACTTTTTGTTCTATGTTCAGTAACAGTGACCGTGACATTGACCATGGGGACCCCAAATGCAATCCCAAGCTTCCTTTTTGTATTAAGCTACCTACCCAATAATGTTCATCAAATATCTCATTCCTGAAAGAAGTTATTGAGCGGAAACCGTTTTATTTTTATTTTTAGTAACAATGACCTTAACCTTGACTCCAGTGACCCCAAATGCAATCCCAAGCTTCCTTTTCATATACGCTACCTACTCATAATGATTCATTTCAATATCTCTTTCTTAAAAGTAGTTATTGAGCGGAAACCATTTTTTTCTATTTTTAATAACAGTGCCATTGACCCTTACCTCAGTAACACCAAATGCAATACCTACCTTCCTTTTCATATAAGCTAGATACCCATACATTTTCATTCCAATACCTCATTACTAACCGAAGTTATTGAGCGGAAATCGTTTTTCTACTTTAGTAACAGTGACCTTAACCTTGATCCAAGTAAACCCAAATGCAATCCCAAGCTTCCGTTTCATATAAGCTACCTACCAATAAGGTTTCGTTCAAATATCTCATTCCTAGAAGTATTTATTGAGCGGAAACCATTTTTCTATTTTTAGTAATAGTGACCTTAACCTTCATCCCAGTGACCCCAAAGCTTCCTTTTCATATTAGCTACCTACCCATAAAGTTTCATTCCAAAATCTCATTCCTAACTGAAGTTATTGAGCAGAAACCTTTTACTACGTTTACTTGACCTTGACCCCAGTGACACCAAATGCAATACCAAGTTTCCATTTCCATTTCATATAAGCTACATACCCATAATGTTTCATTCCAATACCTCATTCCTAACTGAAGTTATTGAGCAGAAACCGATTTTACTATTTTTAGTAACAGTGACCTTGACCATGACCCAGTGACCCCAAATGCAATCCCAAGCTTCCTTTTCATATAAGCTATCTACCCATAATGTTTCATTCCAATATCCTCATTCCTTAAAGTAATTATTGAGTGGAAACCATTTTTTAATTTTTAGTAACAGTAACCTTGACCCCAGTGACCCCAATTGAAATCCCAAGCTTCCTTTTCATATACATTACCTTCCCATATATTTTCATTCCAATATCCTCATTCCTAACTGAAGTTATTGAGCGTTAATTCATCTGTCTATTGTTACTAACAGTGAACTTGACCCCAGTGACCCCAAATGCAATCCCAAGTGTCCTTTCCATATAAACTACTACCCATAAAGTTTCATTCCGTTATCTCACTCCTAACTGAAGTATGTGAGCAGAAACCGTTTTTCTATTTTTAGTAACAGTGACCTTGACGTTGACCCCAGTGATCCCAAATGCAAACCAAGCTTCCATTTTGTATAAACTACCTAACCATAAAAAATCATTCCAATATCTCATTCCTAACTGAAGTTATTGAGCGGAAACATTTTTTCTATATCTAGTAATAATGACCTTGACCTTAAAGCAGTGACCCCAAATGCAATCACAATCTTCCTTTTCATATATGCTACCTACCCATAACGTTTCATTTCAATATCTCATTCCTAACTGAAGTTATTGAGAGGAAACCGTTTACCTATTTTTAGTAACAGTGATCTTGACCTTGACCCCAGTGACCCCAAATATAATCATAGACTTCCTTTTAACAAAAGCTACCTACCCGTAAAGTTTCATTCCAATATCTCATTCCCAACTGAAGTTATTGAGCGGAAACTATTTTTTCTATTTCAGTAGCAGTGACCTTGAACTTGAACTCAGTGACCCCAAATGCAATCCCAAGCTTTCTTTACATAGACGCTACCTATCCCTAAAGTTTCATTTCAATATCTCTTTTCTAACTGGAGTTATTGAGAAGAAGCCGGTTTTTTCTATTATTAGTAACAGTGACCTTGACCTTGAACCCAGTGAACCCAAATGCAATCTTAAGCTTTCTTTTCCTATCAGCTACCTACCCATCGAGTTTCATTCCATTATCTCAGCAGAAATTATTGAGCGGAAACGAAGTGTGACAGACTGACAGACTGACGTGTGCAATCCTGTAGTCTCTCCGGTCTACGACGGGTAGGGGACTAATATATCGATTTACTGGAGTTACTGTACTACAGATCATCATCATCATCATCATCATCAACACCGTTCACCGGCCATCTCTAATGAGCGCTGTTCTTAAACAAAGGACACTATAATACGAAAAGTAGCCGAGTATACACCCTAAAGGCCCGGACTTTTCGGTGTACATATGTCATATCTTCTATACTGTGAACTGTGGGAACTTTGCGATTAATTGGGTTATGTAAATTAGGCGGACTACTTTTTTCAAGTAACCAATCAGAATTTACACCATCACATTTTAGCGCAACAGCGTTTCCATGGGCAACGAGAAACAGTATGGTTGCCGGTGCAAACTTTCAACTGAAATTGTATTTGTTTTCTTGATAAATTGTCCTATTTAGTGGCTCAAAAGAGAAAAACAACGAGTAAACTGCTATTAGTTAATAAATCACAACTCTGAAAAAGCAAATGACCATTAAACACTATGTACGTCAATGTTTATTACGTAATAAACCAGGTTTTCTGAATTTTTTTTCGATGTACGATCCAGGGCGGCTGGGCGCACAAGACATAAAAGTTATGAAAATTCATATATGCAATGCGTTTGTCGAAGTGTTTTTTTAAAAAGTTGCGCTCCTACAGGCATTCATTACGATGTACATTATTCAAGTATAGAGATAACAGATAAGTTTTCTAGTATATGTATATATAGTAAAGGCATATAAATACATATTAGACTACAACTATCTCATCTTCTCTCTATCCTTCTATATTATCGTAATGAATGCCAATGCGCCCCTTCCCACACACCCCAAACTGAAAAAAAACATGTTTTGTGTGTGTGTGTTTGAATATTTATTGCTTTTAAAAGTTTGATTCCCACTAATATAAAATCCTGTATTCTCCCCTGATGTATGGTGATAGTATAGTTTGGAAGTGTGCACATCGATTCCATTTGCAAGCATTCGCGAACAAAGCCACTTTACTTGAATTAGTTGTGGGGTATGGCAGTGGTAGAAGAGTAACATACCGGTTAAAACAATTTCACTAGCTCTACTTAATATAAATAGTTATAATAGAGAGAACGAAAAATAAACCGGTATCTGTGGGGGTCGGCAGCGTTGATTTTCCCTGAAAAATATAAATCTTTTCACTAAGTCGATAACCTGTAACCACGTTTTACTGAGGCGCCAAGAACTTTCAGACCAATCCCCAATAGACTCTGACATTTATTATTTTAGCAATGACTTGTATGCTTAGATCTATACATTCTCACATCAGCTGGATTTATATTGCAACTGTGAACAAATTGTGTGAGTGCAGCCGGGCTGAAACTCCCGAACACCCAATACTAACTCTGGATCCAGATGTCAAAATTTAAATACAAAAATATCCAGACTACAAGTACAGTATCAGTTAAATTGTTCAGTAACTCAGCAACCCATTATTTAGCTATTTCTTTTCTTCTTCATACTTTATAGAAAATGAAATTAATAGAAGTTCATCTCTTACTGTAATAGTGTACGCCCATACTTGAACATAAGTCATGCTCGACCTTACTCGAACCATACTCATCTCGGCCCATTTGACTTTGGACAGTCAAAAGTTTAAATATATTATAATTTCTGCAGTGCTGACGTTTTTAGTGAGTGCCTATTGATCACTGGAGGCTCTGAATGCAGACGCCCAAGTTACAGAATAGAACGATATCTGGGATCACCTTATCCATTAGTTTCATAGAATCCATTCGTGTTCTTTTTATTTTCTGCCGAGGATGAATGAAATTAAATGGGGTTTTACGTCCTGTTAACACATCATATTAGTTGTTTGGTGACAACAACCTCAGAGGGTAGTGAGAGGGATAGGCTTAGGTCTGGAGCTCTAAGAACTTAAACCCTCAGCTATCAAGGCTGCTCTCTCGGAGGATAGCGCCTCTTCCGATGAATATATGTATTTATGAGGTTAACGGCGCTTTAACAATCTTTCAGTCATACCGTGATGGTGTCTACATTTAACAGTGAGCTCAATTTTTTCATCTTTGAGGTGCTGCCACACTGGAATACTATGTCGTAGACATATGACACGATACTTTACCCAGTTACATTATACCGACACCGGGCCGACCAGTCCTAGCACTAACCTATTTCAACTGGTCCGGGATTGGAACCACGACCTCCCACATGCAAGGCTTTAACACTACGCCAAGACAGAGGTCACAAGAACAATTACAGGTGTCTTCGTAACAATTTCCTATGTAAACTTAAAAAAGAAGGAATGCAAAGAAATGTGAGGAATCCATGCAATTCATGTGAGATTTTTGTTAAAAATCTTGTCTGATTTAGCTGCAATTTTGAAAAAGCTCAAGTGAGAATTTTGTATAAATATCTGATACTTACAGTCCCTATCCTGCCATCAACACAGGCACATTTTAAAACAGATGTACACCGTTCCTAAACCATCGGACGACGACGAGCTATATACATAACTTACATATAACTTTGAGATATCAAACTCTACATTTTACGCATATTCAATCACTGATATTTTAAGAACCTTTAAATAAATCCAAACTTTTAATCAGCACAGAATAAGACGTCAACTCATGGATAGAGTTTTATAAACGGTTTTGTCGTGTAATTTTGTCGTTATTTGGCGTGTTAGCCTCCTAAATGTTTTAAAACAAGTTGTATTGTTCTGCTGCAACAAAGATCACTTTGTGTGCAGTGATAAAACACATTCATCGGATTTTTCCCCCACATTAGTTTGGGCAAGATCGGACTGCATGACCTCTAAGTGTGACCTTGACCTTCGAGCTGGAGGCCTGGGTGTTGCGCACGACACATCGTCCTCTTATGGTAATCATTTCTGCCAAGTCGTTTCAAAATTCCTCTATGCATGACAAAGTTACAGCCCGAACAAGATTGGACTGCATGACCTCTAAGTGTGACCTTTGCCTTTGAGCTGGAGGCCTGGGTTTGTACACGACACATTGACCTCTTATGGTGATCATTTCTGCCAAATAATTTCAAAATTCCTTTATGCATGACAAAGTTATAGCCCGGACAAGATCGGATTGCATGACCTCTAACTTCTTGACCCATAAGTGTGACCTTGACCTTTGAGCTGGAGGCCTGAGTTAGCGCGCGAGACATTGTCTTCGCATGGTGATCATGTGTGCCAAGTTATTTCAAAATCCTGCTATGCATGACAAAGTTATAGCCCGGCTAAGATCGGACGGACGCACGGGCTCGACAAAAAATCCCAAAATGAATTATATGTTATATGCATACAGGATTAAATGATACTTGATTAATAAATCGAGACGCTAAAATGCTAATGGCTGATAAAGATTGCCGTGTCCCTTTAACACCTACGGAAAATCGTATGTGTATACATTCCTCAGAGTTTCTCCTGGTGCTGTGCATATGAAATTGGGTGACTATATTATAATAATAAGCAGTACGAAGAGTAATAAATAAAAAATTGAACTTTTTATAAATGAAGCTGCTTCATATTTTGATTAGAAGTAACATTAAAGGGACACGGAGTTATCTAGAGTTTTTAAAACTAGCGGCTTCCCTTTAGTTTTTCTTCATAACTTGCATTTTCACAACCATTAATGTTAATTATGAGAATAGTTGAAAGCAACTTGTGATTGCATATTACTAACTGATAAGTACATTGCTCCAATAATATATTTAAACCTCTGGCAATGAAGAAAACCCAACAGTTTATTTATTTATATCCAGATTAAAATCCAAAAAGGTGCTAATCGTAATGATTAATAATAACTTCAAGACTCTCGTGTGTCCCTTGAATTAATTAGGCATTTATACGTATACAAATACGGAAAACATGATACATTGTGTGGTCCATATATTTTGCATGCAAAGGCAACATGGACATATGCTGGCATACAATGAGGCACCCAGCTATAAACTTTGGACATTTTAAATGCTTAGCACTGAATGTTGAGTGCTGTTGGAATACAATAAAATTACAATCATTGTTTTCCTATATTAAGTTTGTTTGTATGATGTTTTACGTCATTTGCAACACATGCAAAGTTATATATGACGGTCGATTGTTTGTGGAGGAGGCAGACCACCCACTTTTCCTGGGTAGAACCAGTACTGTACACCTCCCGCCTTCCGTAAGAATCGACACTTCCTGACTTGCATGTACATGAAGGGATACACAGCTAGTCTGTAGGGTGATGACATCGTGTAATGGTAAGCATGACGGTTTTGTGAAACCGGGATCATAAAAGAATCAAAAGACTTTAAAAAAATATTTCCTATTTGAGCAGTTATCGAGGTCCCCACATACAATAAAATGCACCATATTAAACCATTCGCACACACACTATTCCAGACTATACTTTGCCCTTAGCTGGCGATGAGACCTTAGGAATACACACGCACTATTCTGGTCAGAGTTTAAAATTGTTTTGCCACAAAAAACGCATAGTTTATAGAAAACTGTTATTTGTTTGATATTACTTGCACACAGCCAAACTCCCATCGCAGAAAAAAACGAATAAAAAAGAATTGACCCTGGTGGCAGCATGCTTGGTCAGCAAGATGGGCGTCCCAAACCTTGACCGAGAAGTATACGGTACTATAATGAGGGCAGGCATACATTGTACCCCATCCCTGTTCTTGTACCCCATCCCTGTTTCACAATTCCACACTACAAAACAGAAGTAGGTCCAATGGACCTACTACTTAGCTGTAGAAGATACAGCCTGCGGGCTGTAGAGCTTCAAAACTGTTCCAACAGCGACAGAATAATTTTGTTCTCTAACTTTATATCAGTTTAAAATATTTACCTTCTGCAAATTGCATCTGAATTGTCTCAAATGTCCATCTCGCAAATGTTCATCTCTGTCCTTTAAATACGTCGGTTGACACAACCTGGAGTTAACAAATAAAACACTCTATTTATGCCCATTATATAAATATACTTTTTAACATTATTGCTTTGTTTTTATTAAGCAGGAGGTAATTAGATTGATTATTTAATTATCTACTTTATCCGTGTTCTTTTAAATTAATTGTATACTTGATGATAGTGATCGGCAGATTTTAATCAGTAAAATAATTATAATTGATATACATATGTTTATTTGTGTATGTGCTCATTTTAACAAGTGTATTTCCTAACTGGGATATCAAGGATAATCATGTTTATTTCTTTAAAAATTTGCATTAAATAGAATTCTAATACACCCGCACTATATAGCCTAGTTTAAAATATCTCGTTATATTGAACGATATATCACTGTAATTTTTGCAACGTTAGGAGAATAAACATTGCGCATTGCGCATTACGCATTGTAACGTATGCAACGTTAGGAGAGTAAGCAAAGCAATGCGAAAGATTTCAGATGTGTGCGTTATTTTCACATTTTAGGGTTATTAGAATGGAAATAGAACATCGTTTACGGTGAATTATCTATAATATATCACGGTTTGTCGTTCAATTGTAAACAACAATTATTGTTTACAATTGAACTCCAAACCGTGATATATTAAACGATAATTCACAGTAAACGATGTTCTATTTCTTAAATATGTTATACAATTTTGGGGTAAAATTTTGTTTTGGTTAAATTGTCAATTACTGGACGCCTAAACGATACTTCCACCACCATGTGCACACAGTGACACATTCATCTGAATAAATATAAGGGACATGATGGACCAGGTTTCTGTGTATGAAACTTATATACAAGTCAAATCCACTCTTCCTGAGCTTTGTGCAAAAAAATATTTCATATTCACAGCTGAGGAGGGCTGCGGTGGTAGAGAAGACAGCATAATTGACTCTCGATCCAGACGTCCTGGGCTCGAATGCACTCCCTCAGTACCTAATTCGGACAAGGTACTGCGAAAGTATGCCATCCTTACAGTACTGTACTGGTTCTACCCAGGACAAATTGTGACACTATATCACCAGGGCATTAATAAAGAACAAGTCCGTGCTTCTTACTACACACTTTAATAACCTTTAAAGCTACCCCATTTTAATGTCTGATCGTATAGTGGTATATTAATTCTAACAGACGCTACTTTCCAACAAATCTCTACATTTTCCAACAATCTCTAACAATCTTCCAGATCTTACATATTCGTACATATCCTCCTCTCGCCAGTAAACATCCCAGTATATACCTGCACCCACGTGCAATCATCTTATAGGATTTCTACACCTTTATTCAATTGGTCTAGTAAAGTATCCCCGCCTACGATATACCTCATTAAGATAATATTATATCTGCTATTTGAATTGAATTGAATTGAATTGGATTTTATAGTCGCACCAACAGCTAAGGTCATATGGCGACTTTCCAGCTTCCACTGGTGGAGGAAGACCCCAGTTGCCCCTCCGGGCAATTTTCGTGCACGGGCGGGCACCTGGGTAAAACCACCGACGTTCCGCAAGCCAGCTGGATAGCTTCCTCACATAAAGATTCCTAGGCCCCTGAGGGATCGAACCTACAGCGGTGAGGGGCAAGTAATTGCAAGTCAGAGACTTTAACCACTCGGCCACGGACGCCCCTCTGCTATTTGAGAAGATCATCCCACATTGTAGAATATTGGTCATTTACTATTAGCTGTGAGATACTTCTACCACTTGTTATTAAACTATCATTATTTTTATTAAAGGGTCTGGTAGTGTTAAAATATGGTGGCATGTCTCGATCGTCATATATGGCCTAACATGTGCTAATAATGATGTAAAACAACATTCCAAAAAAACAAACAAATCTGCTATAAAGAAAAAAATATTTCTTAAAACATGGACATTCAAACTACCTGATCAGCACACAAATTCTTTGCGGTCTTTAAAATAAAATGCACAGGATAGGGCTGCCCATGTACACGCAACAAGACAATTCTACATCCCCTCTCAGGAACGGCATACTTGCACAGTAATATACTGAACAATTGCGTTCTAAAAAATATTGGGTGTAAGTGGTTGAAATGCATAGCGGTTGAAGTAAACCATGGGGGAAAAGTGCAGCCGGTACGGGACTCGAATCTGGGAACCCTCGCTTACAGGGACAGTGCTCTACCAACTGAGGTAACCGGGCCACAACTAGACAGTTATACGAAACACCCAAACCTATACTTTCACACGCTACAGAGAGCAATGACCCTGATAGACCTAGTCACATTTAAAGTTGAAGTTGTCTCGACGTTTTAGACGTGTATTTCAATCAATGCACATAGACCTAATGGGCAGAACCGTAACATTATCGGCTTTGCCTTTTTGTGATCGTGTTGTTTTATGTAGTTCTTTGTTATTGAAGGTTTGTTTCTTCTTTCTTTCTTTTTTTGATGGAGGGGGGTGAGGATTAGCTAATCGCCATCACGAGCACATTTTGATTTTATAATGCTTATCTAATGAAATATTGAGAAATCGAAATGCGAATACTTACTGTATAATAAATACTGATAAAGGTGATCCTTTGGGATGTAAACTGAATGTTTCCCTGGCAGTCGTACTTCTGTAGCGAAAACACATAACTTTCACCGGTATTTTTGGTCGTGTCCTCTATAAAGAGAATACGTTTGCTGTCGGAATTATATGTCCATCGCTTAGAGATTGAGTTTTAACGCTGATTTCTTGTATACTGTTCAAGTAATACCGCCTGGTATTCAAACAAGCATGTATCTTCTTTTCTCGAATCGACGGCAAAATCATATTTGGAGACATTTAACGCACTTGATGAAAAATCTTCCCCGAACTGTTACAGTGTATAAATTTGCCAAACGATTATTTTGGGAAAATCACAAATTTCCGATTGAACCGATTTGCATATTGGGAAATCGGGGAGAAAGCTCTCCCAGTATGATTGCAGAGGAGAAATTTTATATGTACACCGAAAAGCAGATTGGAACTACTGAGCCCATAACTATAACAGTCGGTGGAAAAATCATGGTACGCCGGACGTAAAATATGTCGTTGTATCCCACCCGATGGCGCTTCCGCACTCGTTAGGGATGTGCCAAAGCATACAGGCGCCGATTTCACCAACATACTTAAGAATATACTTAGCTACTTAGAAACTTAAATTTAGTTTTCCTTCTAAGTTTTTCTCAAGTAAGGAAAACGTGTTTCACCAAACCAATTTCAGTAAGTAAAAAATTAAATTTAAGTAAAATACTTAAATTTCTAAGTCAGCTTATGAGGTGACTTACCACTTAGTACACAGCAAATAATGGACGGAAAATGCTTAAAACATTGTTAATTAAAACAAATAATGCAATTTGAACGCACAAATCATCACTTTTCTAGAAATGATTCAAGGATTTTTACCTCAAGCTAAAATTACAATGGGAAGTCTCATAGACAATACATTTCTTCTATTTACTTCCAAAAAGTTCACAAGTTCATGTCCATAAACGAGACACATGTACACACATGTATCTGTAACATCGCTAAATACATCAAAGTTCAGATACAGTTAAAATGCCTTTATTTTATCATAAATTATGATCAGAAAAGAAGCAGTTACCATGCGTTTGTGGTGATTGGTTGCTATGATCTTTTGCAAGCATCTTGGTGATCATGATTTTTGACTGGTTCCATGAAAACTGCATGTACTTTTTTACACTGTTTGCAAAATAGATAAATTGCCAGTCCATATTTAATTCAGTTTTTAAGTTTTTTACTGAGCTAAATTCCTAAGTAGAAACTTAATTTATGTTGGTGAAACACATTTCAGCTAAGTTAGTGACTTAGTCAAGTATTTTCTTAAGCATTTAAGTAAAACTTAAGGAATTGTTGGTGAAATCGGCGTCAGGTCAGTGCGACGATAGTCACGTGACCGTTGATACAATAGGCGTATTCGACTGGCTGTTTTCGTTGAGTACCGCTTTTCAGTTGAGCATGTTTTTCATTCGGCTGGCCTTTTAATTTTTTTCTTTGAGTACTTACTTCACGAAATAAAACCTCCGTTATTCAAGTCACGTGATCAAAACAACATGGTCGCCGATTCATAATTTGCAGAGATGTTGAGATTTTATCTTATTTTCAGTAGGTGATAACATCTGTGTTACTCGTTTTTATCATTAGTTCTATAGTAAAATAAAAATCTTTGACGTAGTAAAAAGACGATAATTTTCAAGATTTTGATTTTGAAAGATACATAAATGTATATTGAATCAAGTTTCATGAATGTGCATGACAGATTCAGGGTTTTAAAAAAATCACTCTGTAAATACCTTAATTTAACAGTAAACTTGTTTGAACATCAAGGACAAAGACCGAGGTTATCACCTCCCAGAATGTATGGTTATGTCTAATTTCTGGTCACTGATTGGTCAGTTTTTTTGATGATGCTCTATCAAAATTATGAATTGAAAAATATGCGGATGGGTAATATTTTCTTCTCTTTATCTGTTTGTTGTCTTTCTGACATACCATACACCTTTGTCGATAGTTTATCTTAATAGCCTGCAGGGTTGATCAATGCGGCCGTTCAATAATTATTCGCCGGCTGGAATCTGGAAAGGAGAACTATTTGTATTTTCCCTGAAAACGAAAACGTTTACCCGGAAAGATATACTCCTGATTTTTTAAATATTGACAGATGGGGGTCTTGTACAAATGAAACCACTGTATGGACTTCTGGCATACTTTGCATTTCGTAACAGCATCCCGATTTCTACGGTAACCCATTCGTACCAAGCCATTATATGAAAATCGCTGAACAAACAGTCTAAGAAAAATAAAGAAATTTGCAGACGTTCTTTTAGGCAAATACAGTTCCAGTATTTGAGACCTATATGTGTATATGAAATATCAAACTACATACTCAAGACCTGATTACGTTACACTTTACTACTAATTTTAACAAGAGTTATGGACCTTTTATGAATTTTGTTCTGTCCTGTGCCAGGGATAATGCGAATTTCTTGTGTTCACAATAACTGCAGTAAACGGTTTCCGATTTCCTCTAAATGTTGCATGGTGTTAGCGCTTATACCTACAATGCCTTTGACAAGTTCAATACTGAGTAAAACTGACACTTGCATTAAAAGAGTTATTACCCTTGATTATTGAAAGAATATGCACATTTCAGCTTGAGTATACACATTACTTTAGTAAACGGATTCCGATCTTCACATTATTTAGTATGAGACTTATATGCATATGAACTGTGACAAGATGACAATGAGAAGAATTGACACCTGTCTTACTGAGTTATTGCCCTTGATTATTGCGTAAATGCAAATTTCAGCTTTCGTACACGATACATTAAGTAAATTGGTTTCGATTTTCACACATTTTGGCTTGTAACTTTCTTTACATCAAACGGAGTGACAGGTTAGACAAGTATCAAGTTATTGCTCTAAATTGTCGATAAATACGATAGTCTGATTGTTTCCTACTTTCTTTTGAAATATCATTAATATACTGTGTAATATTCTAATTGAACAAAGAGGATATCGTCCTCTAAGGAGCGTGATTGTTTTCACGATGATTGTAATAAATAGTATTTGATTTTCCATGCTTTTTTGGGTAATATTATTAAGGTCTCTATTTTGTTTGACAATGAGAACAATTGAGGAGTGGTTTACAAAGTTATCGCCCTTGATGTTTGCAAATATTTAAATTTCAGACTGAATACACAGCAACTTTAGTAAACGAGTTCTGATTCTCACTAATATTTAGTTGAGGTTTTTTGGACAATTACAACATGTGGACTTGTCACGTAGTTGTTTTCGAAGCATTTATTTTCATATAATATAATATTTTTACACATATGGAACTAGTTGGGTATCACACTACTGTTTATAGACAAATTAGTTGGGTATCACACTACTGTTTATAGACAAATTGTTGGAATCCCAAATGAGAACGAAATGTGCACCTCTTGTTGCAGGTTTTTTTTGTTTTGTTATGCCAGAGGTTTCATATTTAGTCTTTTACCAGATACGCTTAGGCAGATGTAATCGAAGCATTTTATTATACCTCTTTGTATATGGATGATATATTGGACTATTACAACCCTTTCTTTTCTACTATGGTTACTACATATAATTTCTTTCCTAAAGAACTTCACCTCAAAAAAGCTAATATTCCTCATAGTTGCTATATGTTCTTTACTCGATTTACATCTCGCGTTGAAACTGAGAAGTAATAAGCAAACTCTATGACAAGAGAGATCATTTCAATGTTGACACTGTTAAGAGCACGACTAGACACTATTGAAGACAAGCATCAAACGTTACCGTCCTTTCAGGATTTAGGTAGACGTCATCATAGGTCCACAATCTTTCCGGCGATCGCTCAATCAAGTGGAAAGCAAAGCGATGAACTGTAAATGGGTCAACCACTAAACATGCAGTGTGTTGCAAAATATTAAGGTGACAACCTCCTTTGATAAATCTTTTAACAGTGATCATTACCCAATCTTTACCAGGATCACCATGACTCTGTCAACTTCTTAGAAAATAGTCTGCGAATTTGTCACATGACCATAGCTAAAATATCAAAATAGTTATCAGAAATCCACTCCGCGACCTGACACCAATAATGCTATGTGGTGGTGCTGAGTGGTAAACAATCGAACGGAACTCCGCTTACTTTGGACATTTTGGATTAATTTATGTTAGTATTTTAATTTTAGGTAGGCTGTTTAGAGCTATGAAATTTTAGAAATTGATGGTAAGAACAAACGCTATAATGTAACCCTGTGGGAAACGCAATGGTGGAGTTCATTTTTATTGTTTTAACGGCGGAGTGATATGCCAAAGAATACATTTTATTATACCGCAGTATAATGCTAAGCAAACATTAGTGTTTATTCGCTAAAATAAATATTGAATAAGAGCAATAAGCTTGTCTTTGAAAAGGTTTGTGTGACGCTTATTGCATTCTTTTTCAAGAAAGTAAAAACGACCAAAATAAATTAATCCAAGAGTTAGCATAAGGTTTAGCACAATATTGTGTTACGTGATCTACAACGGCAGTAAGACAATACGTTATACCTTTGAATATGTTTGTAGTGGTGCAGACACTAGAAATAGGAAGAAAGTGTGCTTTATTAGGCTTTTTTTTGTAAATTAGGAATCCAGTACATAGTTGGAAGTTTGTTTTGCTTTTCATCTACTCCATCTTTAATAGTACTTCATTAAGTTTTATTTCTATTTGGGCGCTGAAGACAGGATAATAGCGAGGATTGTGCGCATATAAAATCGATTCAAGCTAACCAGTAGGCCTTATTGCCTACTGACCGTTCCAAGTCGGTAACCCTGTCTTCACCACCCTTTCTGTTGTTTGTTGTCTCTTTCATTGTATTATCAAGTCCTTGTTTGCAGTACAGTGCGGAACTACGATGCCATTGCGTTCGGACGCTGTGGTTTCTATAGGACCCTATATCTCATTTTTATATCCGGACAAACCTTTTGCAAATGTCTATTATCATAACCCTGATTTACTTTTAAAAGTATTATCCCTTCTGCTACAAGGTCTGTCACAACGTGAATACTATGGTGACTATATGTACATACTTGTTAAGATCATTGGTCATTATCACATTCATAACATTCATAACAAAAAGGGTTATGACCCTACCATACTGCAACGCACTGCATGTTTAGATGTTGACAAATTTACAGTTCGCCACAATGCTTTACAATTAATGTTGCGATGACCTGACATATTGTGAA
Source organism: Cyrtodaria siliqua (assembly GCA_037043455.1). Classification (NCBI taxonomy): domain Eukaryota; kingdom Metazoa; phylum Mollusca; class Bivalvia; order Adapedonta; family Hiatellidae; genus Cyrtodaria; species Cyrtodaria siliqua. The sequence goes on from JAWPHD010004799.1 coordinate 134,244, forward strand.
CCCTATGATGACTTCTTTTCACAGGCTCACAGGCATTTATTACGACTTATTACGATATATAGTATAGAAGGCTAGAGAGAATATAGTTATAGTATATGTATATAGTAAAGGGCGTTCTTCTTCTCTCTATCTCTATCCTTCTATACTGTATATCCTAATGAATGCATGTGCTTCTACCTAAATAGGGCAAGGGATGGTAACGTCTATTTTTTTACTTTAATATTGTCTTATCGTCATCATTCTTTTGTTGTCCTGGCTTCTGACAAGTATTTGCTTTGTGGCTTTCTATGCATTTTATATTCATATATACATGATCATTTTGTGTTATACTTATTTTGCCTACTAATTGCTATTAATACTGCCTTGTTTGTAAGGGGATATAGCCTGGCTGGTCGCATTTTATTGGAATGAAACTAGGGTAAGAGTGAGGTTTGGTGCACTCTAGAACCTGGTTTAACCCCAGCGGCCTTTATGTCACTGACCATTCCAAGGAGGTACCCATATTTCCAACCGTTTGAGTTTGCCATACTTTGCTCTTTTCTATCCTTGTGATTGGTGTTTGTTTCAAATACTTGTGTTTGGTTGACTGACTGTGTTCTGTGAATGTTATATTTCCTTCTCGACTTATATACCATAATTTGTTTCTGACTCGAAATAGGATATGGATCACATTTAGTGATACTTAGAGTTTTAAACTGTAAACATGACTCTATTACACTATTATAATATATTGTGTCTCATGGATCAAGGCGACACAATCCGTAGGAAAGTATTCAAGTTTATGATGTGTTTGAGAAACGTTGACAACCTTCTTAACCAAAAGTTGCCTTTTCAATCAATCAGAACCTAGAATTGAAACTCAAGGTCATAGAAACACCAATGTTGGTTGGACATTTAATGATCATATGTAACAAAAAGTGCAAATTTCAAATACATAATTTAGATAGTATTCAAGATGTTTTAGAGAAACTAGGTCAGACGTCATACCAAAACATTGACGTCGCTCAATCGCCTTCCAACGAAACTAGTCAATAAAAAACCCATTATTTTTCTGATAAATAAAATCATCTGACTGTGACAAGAATAGTTAACCAATTTGGAAATTTACAATTTGACAAGACTGTAATTGCAGTAACTACTATTCTATTTTCAAGGTAAATTAAAGGTCCATAACTTATTAAGAAATATAAAAGCTACCTTCGAAAGGATTCTAAATATCCGCCAGTATGTTAATGTTATTAAGACTTCACACTAAACGATATGGTTTAAACCCTACACAATTAAAGATAGTTGTTGCAATAATCATATCTACTAAGTAAATTAAGGACCATACCTCTATTCCAAAATGGCAAAACAGTTTGATGTATCATAAACATTATTAACATTTACTGGTATCCTATTTGTATATAAAATGTCCACCCAAAACGTTGTTTAATTTTCAACAAAACTTGATTAATCAACATAATCTCAACACAAAAATGTATTTTCGTAGATAATCAGGGGCCATAACTCTATTTAGAAAAGGCAAAGGTCCCTATTGATCGTAAGGAAGTGATGTCTGTTTGATATAAGGCTTCACAGTAATTTTAGTTAAAAATCTAAAATAAGATAAAGAAGTTATAAAAACCTACCCAAAATGGCATTTTTGTTAAGTAACTCAGAAAGAAAGTGGCATCTTAACGATATAACACTTCACAGTAATGTTGGTTTTAACCGAAAACAATTTACAGAAGTTATTAACAACGTGCATGAAAGCTTTAACCAAAAGGTGGATGCCCGTCCCTCCCTCCACCCATCTGCCCGCCATCTTTAATACTTAAACCGATTTTATTTTATTTATTTATTTGAAAATTGCATTCTGCATAAACAGATCAGGCGTGCTTATGTCTTATTTATGTACAAAACAAAATCAAATCGCTAAAATATAAAATTGTACACTTTCTTTCTTTGAATATCAATATTTTCTTATCACTTACGGGCTTCCGTAGAAAATGCGTTGGTGTTACGAAATGCAAAGCATACCATGAATCCATACAGTGGTTTCGTATATAGCACAGTTTCTGCTATTGATATGCAAAAAAGTACGAGTATATCTCTCCGGGTAAACCAAAAGTGTTTTTTGCGCGATACGAGAAGTTGGGTCCCTGCCGATTTAGTTAATTATCCCATATAGACAACAATATGAAAACTGTGTACATTATTAATGTCTGATGAGATGGTGATTTTGTCAGGCGATAGTAAATCGCAAGATGATAGGTAAACCTTATTCAGTTGCTGGTCATACTTTTCATTTCTGATCCTTGCGGGTTATAAACACTGTGAATATAGGCCCTTTTTAAACTCCGCACATAAAGCGATATACGATCAACCAACCGACAGCTGTCAGCATTGGCAATGAAACAAGTTTTAGCTTTCCAAAAAGCTTCGTTCTAGAGCTTTTTTATGTAAGTTTTAAGTTATAAGAACGCAATAGTGACAATGACAGAGTGATAGATAAACATTATGTGGGTAAATTTATTCTGTGGTAATGAGTTTTATTTGGTATGTCTGATAAACATAATACAAGATGGAAGTTGTTGTATTTATAGGTTAATGAACATGCATTTAAATTGCAAATAAGAAATAAAACAGTCTTGCACAACACGAAATGTTGGTAAAACATCGATTATGGGCCTGAAAAAGCAAAGGCACACATTTGTTGCTAAAACAGGGCAAATATGTCTTTTTTTAAAAGATTCCTGTCGAGATATTAATGCCAATTTCTTTAAAAACTGTATAAATTTGCGAGTTTTGCAGTTACTTCTGAATTTTGCAAAACCAAGGTGACATATTTGTTCGCAAAACAGGGCATATATGCATTTTTAAAAATCTGTTGAGACATTAATGAAAATTATGCAAAAAAGGTATTGAGGTATACAAAAATATACATATCACAAACTGTGGAATATAGAAGTAACAGACGAGTCTAACGATGCACATGTAATAACTTTATTGAAGTAAAGTAATGAAAAGTAAAGAACTGTAACATATCATGGTAGATCGAGTCAAGAATGTAATGAAAAGATAGTAGCACAAATTGATACAGTGGTGTGCTGTATTTTAAAGTTAGAAAATAATACGTTTTACTTGTTACATGTTCATATTATCAAATCTGAATTAATTGAATTGTTTGTTTTTTTTGTTTTGTTTTTTTTGCAGTTAGTATGAATTGGGTTTTAAGGCACACCAACACGTGAAAGGTTATATTGCGTCTAACAGGAATGAACACTCCATGAAAATGAGATAAAATATGGAATTGCAATATGGAAGTTTCAATTTAAGGTATAATTATCAGTGCATCTTCAGAACACAATTAAATACTGGATGCAAAAAGTAAAACATTGCATGCATTATTACATTTTGCATTTAGTCCACAATGGGCTTGCGTGGCACAGTCGGTAGCGCGGCGGATTTGTAACCGGAGGCTCCGGGTTCAATCCTCCGTGGTGCCACTGAGTTCCGTCGGTGTGTTCTTGGGCAAGACACTTTACCTTAGCCTCGTCCGTCGGATGGGGACGTAAACCGGGCGGTCCCGTGTATCGGTCTATCCTCCGAGCACGTTAAAGAACCATAGGAATCTATTCGATAATAAGAGTAGGGCAGGTTCCCGGATTCCTATGTATCCTTCCCCTCTCTCTGAGGCGGCTCTAAATAACCTATACTGTGTTGATGAGCCGTTAAACAACATTCAATTCAATTTATGCAATCGTTCGCAACATTCCGGAAAATCCGGAAACAATCGAGCAACAAAGCAGCGATTAAAACGCAAGACTTACAGAATTTTCATGTCAAAGGTCAATTTCGCCCCAATCGTTACTACTCGCCAATTTCCGGCAAGCTTTGGACATAGTATATCGGCGAGTTGTCCCCCACTCGTAACTACTCACGGATTTCCGGCAAGCTTCGGTTATAGACTGGTGCCCAATCTAACTATTGGCGACGAACATTAGTGAGGTGTCAAGGACAATCGGGGACCAGTCGACGGAGATAGTATATCAGCGAGTAGTCTCGTACCCTTCCCCATAATGCGCTCGCTACCGGCAAGCATCGGAAATAGTATATCGGCGAGTAGTCTGGTACCCTTCCCCTACTGCGCTCGCTACTCTCGGCGCAGTAGAGGAAGGGTTCCAGACTAATATGCGAGGTGTTCCGATTGCCGTTTACCATGCTTTTGGAAGACTTCGTTTCTTATCATTGGAGCTAACGCTTACGGGGTCACGTAGTGCAATGTTGACTTTAGATCTTCGTTCTCAAGAGAACGAAGAATAATCTGACAAGTAATTTATAGCAAAAAAGGGATTTGAGTGTATACTGATGTTGTTTAGATAAAAGGATTGTCTGTTGTGCGAATGTTAGTATCTCGGTGACATAATTTACTTTTAAAAAAGCAAGAAAGTGTTGACTGTTATGTGAAATTTATTGTAAAAGGATTGTTTTGTTTGTATGGAGTTTTACGTCATTTTCAGCACCTTTGAGGCTATATAGGTTAAAAGGTAAACGTTACATTATTGTTGTTTTTTATTCCCGTGGAGTTTTGATCATTGAAACAATTGAGAGATAAAAATGTAAAACAGATCAAAAGGTGTTTTGTACTCCATATAATCACACTTCTTGTTTCAGTTGCAGGTTTTAGTCGTACAACTGGTAAGTGTTTCTGTGACCGGGATAGTAAAGGCGCTGCTTTTAGAAACGTTTTCGCCGCGATGCTGGGACCTCAACTTGAGCAAGTGTTGATTCTAACGAATTGCAGGGTGTATACAGTACTAATTTTATTTCGGTCCCAGGAAAAGTAGGTGGTCTGTCTCCGCCTCTATTTAAAATCAACTGTCATATATAGCCTAGCATGTGCTGTAGGTGACGTAAAACACCATTTAACAAAAACAACAGCTCGAAATTGGGAAAAAAATATGCCTTTTAGAATTGGGAATATGATCAACAGACTGTAACGAAACACATTAATTGCAACTGACATAGTGAAGTTTTCCCATGATAAATCCTATTAATTTAGAATGATTATTTATGACTTGATTTGTCATTATAAACAAAATCAGCATTTGTAATCATCATTGGAGAATCAGCTTCAGTTAATTTATAGCAGGAAAGTTTATTATTTCTTTACTGTCATCTATATAGAATGTTAGTGCAGAGCAACAAGGAGCCTTTTTGGAAGGATCTGGACATGATGGAATGAAACAACGCTTGGAAAGATAATGAGCCATCCCATGAATGATACATTCTATTTATTTAGAACGAGTATTAACGACTGATTTGTTGAAATAAACAAAATCGGCATTAACCCTTTCGCTGCCACAGTCGAATACATTGGTTTGGATGGATGGTCGAATATGTGATTGGGTGGTTCCGTTTCGGTAGGGTGGAAATGTGGGTGGGTCGCTGGATGGTAGGGTTTGTAGTGGAATACGCTATAAATATATTCATATTCAAGTGTATTCCTAACAGACTCAGTACAGCTGCATTGTCCCATGAGGCATATGCTAACCTTAATGTGAGCCACTGACCATCTAGAAACAACATAAATGAACTTGGATACTCAAACATTAACCCCAGTGTTGAAGCAATGACCCTTTGGCCTGACCTTAACTAGTCCCAAGGGACCAACTAATCTTAGGCCATGCCAAGCCAGGACAGGCTTATTATGCCAAGCCATGTTTCAGTGTAAGCCGTTTTGCCATCAACATGATACAGGTAAAATAAATCAAGGTGCTAATTAAAATGTTTAATAATAAACAATCAATGTGTCCTTTAAAATAAAAAAAACGGCAGGTATAACAGTGAAATGTGTTCACTATATATTCAGTTATATTTTCTACATATTACATGAATACAAAAATGAAAGATTGAGTGTTATTTGTTTACAAAATGAAGAAAATATAATTCCATCAAATGTCAAAGATGGAAACATATTTGGGACGAAGTAAATTAGCGAAACAGCTAAGTATGACTAAAGTAAAGGTAGTGTGTACTCGCGCTTTAATATTCACCTTTTCTCTTTCAACAATAATCTCATCTTTTTATTTTGGTAAAAGAAAATATACTAGACGTATATAACGTACTAGAATCTGGTCAGAAGTGCAAGTACCGGGTTAAGCGTGGCAATGAGTTAATTCATACACCAAATGCATTGCAACTGAAATACAGGGAAGTTTTCCAATGATAAATTCTATTAATTTAGATTAATTATTTATGACTGATTTGTCATTATAGACAAAATCAGTAGATCAAATCAGTATTTGTAATCCGCATGGGGGAAATCACACAGCTTCAGTTAACTAATATCTGGAAAGTTTATGTCATTTTGGAAGTATCTTGACATGGTGGAATGAGTATTTATGGCTGATTTGTTAACATAACTTGAGATAGCCTGACAAGTTCATATATACACCATCATTGGATGTTGAGGAAATAATACACTGAGTATAATTTACTGAGTGCTACACTTTCAAATGAATATATAATTATATATGTGTGTGTGTGTGTGTGTGTGTGCGTGTGTGTTTAGCTCTGCTGACCAAAGGCTACACAAGCTTAAGTGATAACCTTGCGTCTGTCTGTTTCTGTTGTATTTGTCGATTTAATAGCAACATATTCTCTGAGAACATCTTATTATGAATATCAGAATATCACAGTATACGGTATGCTCCAACCAAAGTGGCCACTATTAGATAATTAATGCAATTCTTTTTACATAAAATGGATATTGTACTTTCGAAAAAGTATTCTAGTCTCAATAAATACATTAAAACATCAAAGTATATAGCTTCCGTCGTCTGTTGTCCGTCATCGTTCGTCACACTTTAACCTGCAACTTAACCGTGGCCATAACTTGAAAAGTATTTGACCTATGTTCATGAAACTTCTCACACGTCTTTATCTTAACCAAAGGAATGCTGTTCCACATGTCCAATAACTCTGACTTTCATTTTAACACAAGTATGCCCCCTTTAATAAAACGTTAACCTGCAACATAACCAGGCTCATAACTGGCCATAACTTAAAATGTCTATGAAACTTCAAACACGTATTCATCATACCACACAGAATAGTGTTACTCACGACCAATAACTCTGACTTTCATTTCATCAGAGTTATGCTCCTTTTCATAAAACTTTAACCTGCAGCTTGGTTAGCTCATAACTGGCCATAACTTGAAAAGTATAAACTATGTTCATGTAACTTCACACACATATGCCCAATAACTTTGTCTTTCATTTTTGTAGAAATTAACCTGCAACCTAACCTAGCTCATAACTTGGCAAAATATTGACCTATGGTCATGAAACTTTTCTGAGTTTTTCCTTATCAATTATCCAATGCAGATGTATGCCCTTTTTCATAAACGTTTACACTTTAAAACAAGAGGTCAATGACCTTGAAGCTCTACTGATAGATTTTGATCAGCCATGGGAACCTGTGAAGTTTTATGGAAATAGTTTCAGAGAAGTAGTCGCCACAAGTTTTTCTTAGTATCACTCTATCTGAAAAAAGACGGTCGCAGGCATCCATGTTTGACATAGAATCAATGAATTTTGTTTAGGACCAACTACATGTCATGCCAGTCATTTTAGTAAAGGTTCCAAATCAATACCACTTATGTGTTTTTTGATAAGTAGTTGCCACAAACGAGTATTTAAACTGTGGCAGCCATCTTGAATTTCCGGCCAACCTGATTTTTACTTAATGGAACTAACTGGACATCAAAACCAACATTCCTGTAAAGTTTTATAAAAGTCATTTTGGTCATTTAAAGTTGATGCTTTTCAAATCTGTTAAATGTAGGTCATCGTCACATTCAAGATGGCCGCCGTTACAAAAGAAATCAAAAACATAAAACATCTTCTTCTCAAGAACCGCACAACATATTTTGAAAAACATATTTTTTAGAAATGATTGCTAACATCTGCACCTTTCAGATTAAATTCCCGGGTCAAAAATTGCTGCGACCCGGGGGTCCAAAGTTTGCGTATTGAGATTTTCAATGTTTTGCATAGACTTGTATAGTGAAAATCTTAAAAAATCTTCCTCCCTGGATTTACAAGCGCCAGAGTTTAATATTTTTTATTTACCATCAGCTTATAGTACTCTACTAAGTTTATTAAAATGATGCCCCAGGGGCCACATGTTCCACAAAGACTTGTTTATGGAAAACTTCAAAAATCATTTCTTTGCAAATACAAAAGCCAGAGATTTAATATGTTGCAGTCAGTATAAGCTTATGGTCCTCTACAAAGTTTCTTCAAATGGTGATCGACCCTTTGGTCAAACCCCGACAGTCATATAGGGATTTTTAAAAAAAACTTCTCGGAAACTACAGAAGCCAAAGCGTTAATACTTTGTAAAAAAAACATAACTTATGATTCTATACCAAATTCTTTCAAATGTTTATCCTGTGGTTCAATTTGGTATTGTCCCAGCGGCCATATGTTTTACATGGACTTATATACGAAAACACGTTAAATCAATTCTTGTTCTGTGAAACCACAAACAGATTCAGTCAAAGATCTCATTGTTATATGTAGCTTCAGTTTAACTTTATGGTCCTCTATCAAGGGATGTAATCTAGCCCGACACTTGATGGAGAGGGAGGCACAGTTTTCATAGATTTCATATTTGCGAAGAACCTCAGGAGAGCGATTCAGGGACATCATGCGCCCTTTTATTGTGTTAGGTATAATACTAACGATGTTTTAAATTACATACATATTGCAGCAAATACATTTAAAATCGTATAATAAGTTTGTTATAATGATTTAAATACTAGGTGATTTATCGTTGACCCAATTGCATTTTACCTTGTCTAAATATACATATATATTTACACACACAAAAAAAGTGTTTTTTTAAATATACATATATATTTAGAAACAAAAAAACGTATATGTAAAATATACTATTATAATTTCATAATTACTTATAATGGTTTAAAGACATGCCCGGCGTTTCTTAAACGGAGCCCGGCGTTTTCAATTTCATGGAAATACACTCCTCTTAGCTAATAACATAAAAATAAAATGAAATTAATTTTTGATTTTTATTACAATACTTTATTTAAAAATATATATATACACGCCAAATTAGTTTCCACCCTTTAAATATATAAAAAAATAAATAAACTGAAGAATCAATTTTGCAGTTTTCCCGGGGCCGGCAAGTTCCGACAAATCAACCGTCTATTACCGGTAGCCAGTCTTACCGGAAGTAGTCAAACGGTGAAATTCATTTGGGTGGGGATGGGTGGGTGGTGATAATGATAATGCTCAGTCGAATACCACACGGTGAGGAAGGGGGGTTAATGCTCAGTCGAATACCACACGGTGAAGTTCATTTGGGGGGGGGGGGGGGGTGGGGGGGGGGTGGGGGGTGGGGGGGGGGGGGGGGGGGGGGTGATAATGATAATGATCAGTCGAATACCACTATTGGTGTAACACGCCCATTGATTTTTGCATGAGTTGTGTATGAATTAACATTTAAATGCCATGTTGTCATTCATATCTAGGCCCAAATTAAACTACAGAAAAGTGGGGGTCATTTATCTTTTAAGAAAGAACTTTTCTCATGAATGAAAGCTCCCTTTAAAAACATAAAAAACACAAAAATGCCAAAATATTGTATTCATACACTCATTTTCATATAAGAAAAAAAATAAAAACACCCAATTTTAACATGACAAAGCATGAAAATTGTAACAAATAGATCAACAAAGTGATATAAACCAAAAATTGCACTTTAAAATAGTGAAAACGCCTTTTTTTACAAAAGGAAATGAGAATTATTTTCTGACCGTTATTATGGGATACCCCAGGCAAACACTTCCTGTGATGCAATGGGTGTGCTTGAAAAGGACGCAGACGCCGTTACGTAACCACTTTGAATAAAGTATAGGATACGATCAGGAGAAATATATCAATTCTTAATTCTATCCCAGTACCCTGTTGAACTCACGAAACAACGCTTTTATGTGAATGTTGTGTACATGGTGTGAATTTTACCGCTTTCATCTAAACAAATGCGATACCATATGGCTCTTTGAACGGGTTCACAGTAAAAGGCGCTCGATCCGGATCAATGTATGTTTTTGCTTCATAACTTCATAACTTTCTCAAGAACAGTCTCAATAAAATCGAGTCCGTTACTTTTCTGTCCTGTTTGTTGCTTCCAAGGGATCCTCTTTTCAGTATTCTTTCTTTATATTTAACGAATCTTTTCAACTAAAACGCATACACGGTGAGCTATTTTTTACTCGTAAATTAGGCGTATGTGTTATGTTAAACGAAATTCAGCCAATAAGATATATTAGTTGTTAGGTGTCTTTTTAAAGACATATTTAAAATGTGTGTCCCTGATTATTCTAGGAGGAATTGTGGTTGATTTGGCTAATATGTCATAAAACTACACACTTTATTTCTACATTTGCAATACCGATTGCTCGACGCGGAGCATGTTTGCCACAGACAATTGACATTGGGAAGAAAGAATATTGATAATAGTTAGTCGTTGTATGAATTTGACTGTATGAGAGAGGGTGCGTTTGGTAATACTTGTGGAATACTCAACATATGGGAGCAGCATTTGTATCGCAATTAAATCATGTAGCCTTTTGAAAAACGTTACTAGGTTTTCGAAAAACCGCCAACCTAAATTTAAGTGATGCTTTCTTAATTTGAGTAGTTGGTAACCCATCTTGCAGCTCTACGTTTGATCATGCATGTTGTCATTATGTATAATATTGTTTGGTGTAAATGGGCTTTACACAAAGAAGACTATCCCAGTTAGGGCTTTATCATAATTGTGTATGCTTGTGCTCTTGTTTTCGGTTTGATATGTCGTTTAAACCAACTCATGGCATTGCTAATGGCAACACCAATGTTTGTTGTGTGGTATAGTACTGCTATAGTACCCGGCCATGTAGGGCATAGGAAGCAATAGGTTAAATGGACGGTACGCATGGACCCTGATGCAATACCTGGATTAAAGTCTGTCCCCAATGCTGTTGTTTTTTCATTTTGTTGAAAAGTATCCAGGTATCTTTGGAGATTGCTACTGTCTGTGCTCGTGTTTACAATTAACAATTAAGAGATATATCATCTGCACATAACTAAATATGAAGCGATATGTAGACGACTCCTTCTGTAACAACTGCCTGGTTCCAACCGATAAGGAAGTATTTGCCTTAAAGTCGTGTTGGTCAAGTTTGAAGGTCAGATAAGAAAACTTGCCTTATCAAACGCGTCATTAAAGTCTAGCCGTACCAAATATGTTTGACGATCATAAACTAGTTGTCTTAGGGTATCCATCGAGGACTAGATAGTAAATAAGAATACTGAATTCGACTTTTTAGACATCGGGAAGTCCACATCTTACATGTACACATGTAGCATTAGGAACTGCAGAAATCAATGTTTACCTCTTTCGGAACTCGAACCCATGACTTCTTTCTTATTTAGTCAGACGTTCGAACCACTGACCTATAACGGTTTACGGGCAATGGTTATGACCAGATATAGTCATTCACCAGATGTCTTCCTTATCAATAAAACGCTTGATATTGTGATTATGTTTCATCTCATCAGACGAATGGAGTGGAAACAAATACATGTTAAAATGTTTAACAAACTCCCTCCAAGCAACCTGTTTTCCTTTATTAATACCGTTATAGACAAATCACAATCTGGGAAATCATGCACTATGCGCAGGAAAATTCCATTTTGAAGTATCTGACTGAATACATTCCAAGCCTATATGCCAAAAAAACACTAAACAATTTAAGCGAAGGGAGACAACGAATACACACCATTCCATTTAAATTTGCAGACAGTTATTTCCCCTTAAATTATGAATGTCGAAGTCGATTAAGTTACATCCTGAACAATCATATTAAACTGAAGATACAACTTTTTGGTGTATTCAAATGCAATATTTATGTTTTAATTAATAACTAAAGCTGATTATATGGTATTAAATTGAAGATGAGGACAACTACTACATTCACCGTGGAAGTATGTGTATGTGCGTGTGTGCGTGCGTGCGTGCGAAGCAGATATAGTGTTGCCATACTAGAATACCACGCCGTAATACATGATACCCTACTCAGTCGCTTTATTCAGACACTTGGCCAACCAGACGTAGTGCTTCCCATTATTTGCTTTTCAAGCAAGGGTTACAAGAAACTACTAGCATTTTTTAAAAGAAAATGTCTTTGGTATTAAGCGGGCTTGGGACTCGAACCCACGACCTCCCGTTTGTAGGTCTGACACTCTAGCCACCTCACCAGCGCAGAAGAAGAGCCCATATCAGTATACTAGTATACGTAGTTACGGTCACGTGACACCTGTTACCGAGAATATAGAAACAATGTTTAAAAAAAAACTTATGTCCAAAGCATAAGCTTCTCGACTGGCAAAATATATGAGATATTTATTTTATTTTATTTTAAAGATGTATCAGTATATATTCCATCGATCATGTCGAACATGTAAATAACCATGGGTGGTGTAATAATATTTATTATTAATTTAACTAAGACTCCGTCTCAAAACTGTAATCTCGACTTTCTCTTTTTATGAAGCGGGTGATAGGTTTGTGCGCGTGTGTGCGCAATAGTTATTACGAATTGACTATTTAATGTTAGAAATGCTACAACAAACAATAATAGTCCATTGTGTAGTGGTAATACTTTCAGGTATAATAGCTGTAGTTATTACAAATAAAACCGCAATGTCCCTGGTTCGAATCCAGTTCTGGACAAAAGAAAGACATGAACTATATATACTGAGCAAAAATAGAAACGTCCCCAACTTTACCCATAGATTTAGACACAATGAAATTATATTTAATTTAATCTTATATGCCAATACCTTTTGTTAAAGGCCAGTACTGTCATGAAAACAATTGTCTTTGAATCAAACTTGTAGGCAAACGTATTCCCCTTGATTTGGTTTAAACAGCATTTCCGGGTCTTGTGGTTAAAACTTTGAGTTAACACAGTTTTGCTATATTGAAATAAACAGAGAATGACCTCATCACCACAAATACAGAGAAAAGACGCTGATCTTTTCACTCAATTGTGCGCCATACAGCTTTCAAGAACGAATATTTTCAGATTACCTCCCATTATAATAAACATATAGTGATTTCGCAATTTGAATACAACATGATTTAGCAGCAACAGACAAACTTTGGTTTTTCATGATTATTAATATTGATCAGAATGATTGAGTGATAAATATAAAATGATGAAATTATATCTAGATTGGTGTACAAAGTGTAACAAAGTCAACCCTATGCAAATCACAGCTTAAAAGAGGGACGTTTCTATTTTTGCTGAGTATATATTCGGAATCGATGTTACCTGTACAAATGAATGAATGAATGTGTTTGGCGGCACGTCGATACACAAATAGGTCATATTGTGCGCAAAAACTGATGAAAGATGAAGAAATGAAGTAGTAATTAAAAATTAATGTAAATATATAAAAAATAAAACTATTTACAAATAAGGGATGATATGGTAGTAATATAAACTATATATGTAAATCGCCAAATGCCCGTCAACGAGTATATAAACACGTAAATATATATAAGAATAATGATTTATATAGTCTGATTTCATTCAGGAAATCTAAAACAAGACTAAACTCTATAGTATCAAATAACTCTTTCATAGTATTAACATTAGTACCTTTGACGTATAGGATCAAAGTCTACACATTCCAACAAGATGTGTTTGACCGTTAACGGTGCAAAGCAGGGTATACATTCTGGTAATTGCTCACCTTGTAATAAATATGAACGAGTAAAACGTGTATGCACTACCTGCACCGGGCTAGGACAACCTCTCGACGAAGTAACGGTTTAATTGAAATTGAGTTTATTGTTAACTTATAACATGGTTATCATGTTTCATATTACCCAGGGTTTGAAGAGATGAAAGGGAATCAGAAAAGATTACAAAATGGTCATCATCAGATTCCTGAATTGCCTTAAGTTCAGCTGAAATGATAGAGGCTTGTCAGGCAGGCGGCTATTTATGCTGTGTTTGTGAACAACAGCTGCTGAAGCTACCTTATCTCCATCTTTAGAACCTTCTGTGTGTATAAATGTTGAAAGTTACTGTATTTCGATTTAATTTGATTAAATTTGCTTTGAAAGACAGTAGGGTCTGTACTGTATTTGTTACTATAACAAGGATCCAATATAATTGTTGGTGTTTCTAAAGTCCACGGTTGAATTTCTTGGCAATCAAATTTAGGTCAATTTCAGTTGGGTTTGAAGGGATAGATTGTAATTTAATGGTATACTGAAGCGCTAACTTGTCCCGTCTATGAGACAGTGATGGTTCATTAGCTTCAACATATAGACTTTCGGCTGGTGATGTGCGAAAGGCACCTAAGGTACCGACCATTTTGATTTCTGTGGGGGCCTGGGATTTTTCCTGAAAAAAACTATTCTGGCGCTTGAAAATAATGAAAAGATATATATCCTGGCTCTGACTTGAATGAAAAAAAATAAACAGTCCCTCAATTGTTTATTTTAATTTTTTTCTCTTCCTCCTACAGGCTATTCTATGACTTGCTGGTTCGCAAAACAAATAATAAAAAATAATGGCCTAAATGTGATATACATTAATCATGGTAGTATCTAAATCTTGCTATCCTGTGAGGGTAACAGTAAATATTTGTCAACCTTCTAAGGCAGTTTATTTTATTATACTGAAAAATATGTTTGAAAAAGATATTTGGTTCTGCTAAATATTCCTTTGAAATAAAACATGAAAAAACATGGTTACTTCTTTACGTTCAAAATCACTATTCTCAGCACCTAGAAAATATTTTTTGGCGGATGGTTCTTCGGAATCTTCAGCTGTGAAGTCACGAGTAAACTTCAGAAAGTTGTGCAAACTGTGTCAGCCATTTTATCAAATGTTCACTGATTTTCAGTTGCGTATGCATACATACACCGTTCAGCATACTCAGGACATCCCAATATATAATTATAAAGTTACTTTGATTTCACAATCAATTATACTGTGGTGACATTACAAAAATACTATAATTCAGTGACTCACTCCATGAAGACATTACAAGCGATGTGAGATATTACAACCAAAAATAGGAAAATAACAGTCTAACATTGATGTTTGACATGAGGTATATTATTAATAAATATGGTATCAAGTGGTCATGGTAGTAATAAATGTAGTATGCATAGCTCATGGTAGTAATATATGGATATTCAGTGGTCATGGTAGTAATGAATGGGGTATTCAATGGTCATGGTAGTAATAAATGTGGCATTTAGTC
This sequence comes from Cyrtodaria siliqua, assembly GCA_037043455.1. Taxonomy (NCBI): domain Eukaryota; kingdom Metazoa; phylum Mollusca; class Bivalvia; order Adapedonta; family Hiatellidae; genus Cyrtodaria; species Cyrtodaria siliqua. Next base: position 149,600 of record JAWPHD010004799.1, read on the forward strand.
TTAGTAGTCATGGTAGTACTAAATGTAAAGTGGTCATGGTAGTAATACTTGCAATATTCAGTGGTCATGGTAGTAGAAAATGAGGTAAAGAGTAGCCATGATAATTATGTATGTGATGTACCTTGGACATGTTAGTAATCAATGTGGTATGCAGTGGTCATGGTAGTATTACAATACAAGGGTCCTGGTACTTGTGCGATGGACTTTGTGATATCATCAACAAGTAAGTGAATTTAAGAAGCAGCTTCAGCCATATGTAAATGCCAGGATCCCCTACAGATCAGACTACACCAATTACTAACCAATCAGCGGGCAGGGAAAAAGTTCCAGGGTAAATTCGGAGCTATTACGCAGAATCTCTTAATTTTGATTGGTTGACAAGGTAAACAAACCAAAAGGTTTTGTTAAAAAAAAAAATCAACATTTGAAGAGTACTGTTGAAGGTTAAATCATACACTTGTGCAATGTATTCATAATATGTTGCATAATAAAAAAAAAAGAAGCATATTTTACATTTTCCTTGTGTTTCTACATGCAAGTAGGTGGGTCACTACCATCCGACTCAAACAGCTTTTTCAAAACATACTCAATGTACTTTTTTGATAAAACTAAGATAGGCCTTTCAAAACAACTAAACAAAATATTGCTTCTTATATTAGGGAACCCAGTACAGAGCTTAGAGCTATAATGGACGTCTATGGAAAATGAATTGGTGCAGTATGACCTACACCACCAAACAAAACATCAAATCAATTCATAAATTAGAAGAGCAAAAGGGGGCTCACATAGAAAGCAGACAAGTACAAGCATAACTAAATAGTAACACCAGCACATGAAGTTCTATCCACCAAATATGGTAAGATCCATATTAAACAAGAGCTGTCGAAAGGACAGCATTATCCATTATTCAAAGTCAATTTTAAACAAGGCCACCGACACTTCTGTCTCACCAACCAGGATGCAAGTTCATTCATAAGGTCAAGTCTACATTGTGGCGGTTGATAGGTGGTGGTGACTGAGGTGAAGGTGTAGGGGTGCGGGGAGCGGGTGGTCAGTAAACATATATACCAAATATCAAAGCAAGACCTTCAATACCCGAGAAAGAATATGAACTTGAAGAGGGTGGGGAGGGGAAGTAACGAAACAGAAATTATACAATATTTTTATTGGGTGAGACTAAGGTGGAGTGTGTGTGGGATGGGGTGGGGTGGGATTGGTACTGAAGAGAAACCAAAATTAATAGAATAAGTATGTGTCTATCTGGGGTGATGGTGGTGGTGGTGATGGTGTAGGAGTGGGGAAGGTTAATGACATTTACAGGCTTGCCAATGTTATTGAATGTATGCAGTGAGTTTCATTTGAAATATATAAAGCTGCTTAAAAAACTGTAACTGAAACTCTTAATTTGAAAAATAAAATATCATCTGGCTAAAATGAAATAAAAAGTTATGAAACATGTGTCTATAAGTGTTGACACTTGTCAAGCTCCTTTGCTAGAGATAAATGGCTAGTGGGTATTGAAATAAATGGAGTTGCCAACAAATAAAATAAAATAAATTTTAAGTCGAAAATAGTCTACACATTTTCTAAGATACAATACAGAAAATGTTTATCCAGAAAAAGGGTCATAATTTTGCTAAAATGCAATACAGAGTTATGGAACATGTGTCTACTAGAAGCCACGCTTTACTGAAGTTGTATTAATAATTAACAATCACCTATTGAAATAAAGGACTTGCCTAAAATGCCTAAAAACATTAACCAGAATTCTGAAGTCCAAAAAAGAACATAACTTTGCTTAAATGCAATAAAGGGTGTGTCTACTTGTGCCCTTGATATTCCAAACTTTACTGAAGTTTTGTTGATGTACGACTTTCAGTTGTTAAAATAAATGGACTTTTCAAAAAATAACTTAAACCAGAAATTCAAAGTAATAAAAGAGCCATGTTTTTGCTTAAATTCCATACAGAGGTATGTAACATGTGTCTACCAGTGTCTTTGATGGTACTGATGACATATTTCAAGTTTCACTGACCAGTGGTTGCTGAATTAACAGGACTTGGCCAACAACTGAAAAGCAACCTCGATCAGACGTTGAGCAGACCTACAATAGCTCTTCTTATTCTACGAATAGTAAAATTTAAAAAGAAAATATTCTGGCTTTCAAGTTGAAGAAAAATAATAATCTGGCCAGAGTATTAGGCGAAATAAAAATCCCGGCTTTAAAGAAATGAAGAAAAAAAAATCCGCATGAAAGAAAATCCCAGGCCCCTACCCACGCGAGTCGTAATCTTTGATTATGTATAGGATCGAGCATCTGCAAGTATGACTTGCGAGTCGATCCATATACTATTGAGCCGTAGTCCAGCTTGGATCTCAACTTTAATTAAATTAAGGCAATTGGCCTTCAAGTATTTTAGGTGTGGTATAAACGTTAATTTAAAGGACGTCAAAAATAAGACCAAATAATTTGGTCTCATCCGCTTCTGGTATTGGTGACCCATCCAGTGTTTACGTAGTTGACAAAAGTGCATACAATTAGTTTTAGATTTAAAACATTTAAAACCATTTTCATCAGACCAGGTCTGAAGTTTATTGAGACATTGTTGTAATTGTCTCTCAGTAGTGTTCATGTTTTTTGCACGATAACATATAACAAAGACGTCAACATATAGAGAACAATCCACACCAGGATTGATGCGTTTAACTATACTGTTAATTTTTATATTAAAAAGGATGACAGAGAGTATGCTGCCCTGTGGCACATCCATCTCCTGTTCATGAATGTCAGTTCAAATCGAATGAGATTGTCTGTTGTGCCTCGTTGGCGCCGGAATCCACTTTGATACTGGGTTATCAGTTTGTTGGATTCCAGGTACCAAACGAGTCTCTCATTAATCATTCGTTCCATGGTTTTACATATGCAACTCATTAAAGCAATAGGGCGATAATTTATTGGGTCCGTATGATCATTTCCAGGTTTTGGAACTGAAATAACGATTGCTTCCCGCCAAGAATCGGGAAAGTTTCATGTCACCCAAACCTTATTAAATATATCAAAAAGGCTAGAGAGACAGGTTTCAGGTAAATCTTTTATAATTGATAGTGGATATCATCAGGACAAGCTGATGTATCATGAGCCTTTTTAAGGGATTCTCGAAGTTCTTTCAGAGTGAACAGTTTATTGTATTTCTCCAAATTTCTCGACTTGAAACTCAGCTTCTTCTGTTCTTTTAGTTTCTTATTTTTTAATATGTTTCTGCCAAAGTGTTTGTAATATCTTTGACAGATGTAATATCTCCATTATCAATTTTAAGATGATTTACACAATTAGAATTACATTTACCGTTTATTTTCTGGACCATGTCCCACGTCTTCTTAAAAGATGAGCGAGAGTTCAGCCTAGAGACATAAGATCTCCAGGATTTCCTCTTGCTATCCTTAATAATACGACGGGCTTTCGCAAACAAATCTAAAATTATCTAAAAATGTTTGAGTTGGCCGCAAGTTAAAAGCATTCAATGCAGCTTTACGATCCTGACTGCCTTTTTGCAGTCATCATCGTATCATAGTTTATGTGGGTGTTTTGGATTTGCTGAGGTTTTTGGAATAGTTTGATCAGCTATATCATGAAGAATATAGTAGTTGCGTCTTCGACATCCTCGAAAACCGAAGGCTTTAATTGTTCCTTACAAATAGATTGAAACGTATCTCAATGAGCTTTGCGAAGTTTCCATCGTATAGATATTTAAGGCCTTGTAAATAACTAGGAGGTAAATATAAGGAGAATATTGTTATAACTATGATCATCGTAACTCTCACCGCAACAGCTTGTAAATCATTTTTCAGTGCAACGGACTTTGGAGAATTTGGATAAATTGGGAGTTTCAGATATGCTGGATCATCAACCTCCATCTCCAAGTCTCCAAATCCGTTGTGCAGTATAATCGGATCATCAGATCCTTTTGACTGCTTCCATAACCCGGGAGTCTTCTGTTTTCATTCTGTTACGTCCTTGGCAGCAGTTCTGCGTGGTGACGAACTCTTGGGACAGTTCGTCGGATATGACGAACTTTTGGAAGATTTCGTGGAGTTTGGTGGACTGTTGGTTTCACCAGAGTTCGTCGATTTCGAAATAGATGAAGGGGATGCAGTGGTTGTAGGAGTGGTTAAGGATGTATTTGAAGTACTGTTAGGCTTGGAGGCCACAATAGGTTCAGGAGCTACAGGAGGCTTATTTAAGAGGACCACAGTTTGAGGGGCTGAAGATGTTTTAGAGGAATTCTGAACAGAGAGTGGAATAGTAGCAATCTTGTTGAAGTCTATTGGCCAGGGTAACACGGTCTGCGCAGCGATAGACCTGGTAGCTGGATTCTCAACCCTACTCGCATCGGCATACGATTTGCCAGATGGAGTGGATGGAGTAAGACTCTCAACAAGTTTCTCAATCTTAACCTTCTGTATTTCCCTCTCGTGCTTCCACTTCGGACAATACATAGAGAAGCCTCGTTGGTCCCCTTACAGTTAACGCATTTTTGTAATTCGCGAAGTCGCTATGAACCTCCTGGCCGCAAAGGGCACCGACAGGAGCAGGTCGCTTGCATCTTTCTCTATGGTGACGAAAGAGTTGACAGTTAAAACATCGAAGAGGGTTTGGAATAAAGGGGTCAACTGGTAGAATGATATATCCAGTCTTGATAGTATTTGGAAGATTTGGTGTGCTGAAAGTAAGCACAAAAGTATTGGTAGGAGTTAGTTTGCCACCCCGCCTCGTACTGATGCGCGTTACCTCAGTCACACCTTGAGACTTAAGATTATGAGTCATTCCTTCAAGAGTGCAGTGCTCCAGTTCCCTGGAGCGTACTGCACCCTGTGAAGAATTGAGAGAAATGTGAGGAATAACGTCAACACAGATGTATTCGAAATTTTGAACTTTAAGGAGATTGTCAGAGTGTGATTTTTTGGCACACTCATCCAGAAGTTTTCCATTATTGAGTTTTTTAACACTCCTTGGCTCACCGGCAATGCCAAGTAGAAGGCTTGTAGATGGCAGAAGGAGAGAGTCTAGTGATAAGTGTGTCATCCTCTAGAGAGATAATATTCAGAAAACGAGTCCAATTTAAATGAGAAATATCCTCATCAGATTCAGATTCATACTCTTCTCTAAATCGTTTAAAACCAGTAGGAGTAGTTTTTTGTGCGTGTTCGGGTCCCATAATGGGGAATTGATATTCATGCTCCACGCTTCTCACCCACCAATCCATCAATCGGACATTTGCTGTGGATATGTCAAGAATACGTGAATAGTATACTCATATAAAACTAGCGCATTAGACCCCCCACCCCGACCCTCCCATACCATCCAGCGGGCATAACTCCTCAACTAAAACGTCGAAGAACCGCACTTATGTTCCGCCTAAAAGTGGCATGAGTATAGCCATATAGTTTCGAAATACATGATTAGCCCTAGCGCCACCGCCATAAAGGATTATTGCTACATTATGTTTAAAGAGGACGCAATTAAAGGAGGTAATATATTAAACGAGATGTGAATTAAGCAAGAAGCTAGAATCCCGTATAGCTGACGTGACAAACCGATTGATCAGATACGGCCAATCTGACCGCCCGTCTAGTCGAAGTCCGCACCAAAGTGGTGTGTTGTAACGCGGAGATAACTACCAGATATCCACGTCACTCAATCACCAGGATTCCCTTCTCTAACGAAACGGGTCGCCACCCACGGTCAACAGGTGGGTTACTTTTCGGGGATGGGGACCTAACCCTCTGCTAAGTAACGAGCAGTCGGTTGATTCTTATCACCCCACCACCGACTGTGGGTGATGGGAGTGGGGGTGTGTGTGGGGGAGTGGAGGGTGGGGGTGTACCTGTACGGAGGCTAGATAAAATGTGGTATTTTACGTAAGTATTTCTTATTAATTCTTGAGCTGGCTGTAGACCCCCCTCCACACCCTAGGGGGAATTTTGTTGGGTATGATTTTCTGAAAGAACATACATTAAGCTTCAAAATGAGACATGAGACATGAGACATGTGTGCCATCTGATCGTTGGGGCTTTAGTGAGTTTTGGGGGAAAACGTTGTGTTTCCATACGAAAATCGCCAAAATGTGGAAAAAGAATGGAATATATTAGAACAAATTTGAATTGATGGAATCTCTCTCGGAACGCATCTCTACATGTCCCACTATATAATTTATGGATCCGATTCTTAAATATTGAGATTTTGGGTAAAAAATTTAAAAAATTGAATAAAATCGTTGATTTCTGTAATACATTGGAGGTATTTAACTAAAAAATTAGAAATATATCTAATACAACAGAAAAAACAAATATTGTAACCTTTTTGGGCAGGATAAGGTCCAGTGATTAAATACAAAAAAGTTCCAAACCGCATGATGTTTGGAAATACCTTAATTTTGGGGCGAAAAATGTGTTTTTTTGTAAAAAATCGCTTGAATCTGAAATTAGTTTCAACATAAACTTATCAAATTGATAAGCAATAGAATGTTGTACAGCATATATATTAAAGTTTTTCCTGGCATCATATACAACATATGTGCTCAAATATTGGCATTTTGGGACAAAATTTTGGAAAAAATGACAAAATTCACTGATTTCTGTAATCCATTCGGGGTATTGGGTTAAAATTCAGAAAAAAATATTTAATACAATGGAATAAAGACATATTGTAACATGTTGGATAGACAAAGGTCCAATAATTAAGTGGAAAAAAATCCTGAACCGTATGATGCTTAAAATATTGCCTTAATTTTCAGGCGAAAAATGTGTATTTCCGTCAAAAATCGACGGAATCTGGAATTATCTTTTGAAAATAGTTTAAACATAAACTTATCAAATTGAAGCAATAAAATGTTGCAAACTATACATATCCAAGTCATTTATTGTATCAGATATACTATATATGCTCAATTATTTATATTTTAGGGCAAAATGTTGAAAAAATGACTAAAATCGCCGAATTTTGTAATGCATTGAGGTATTGGGAAAAAATTAAAAGTGCATAGAAATAACGAAAAAAATAATATTATAACATTTCTGCGTCCAATGTGCAATCATATACCAGAAAACCCATAAGAAGGTGGTAAATGCTGCTTTATTTTGTTGGAGGAAAATGTGTTTTTAATAAAACATAAACGAAATCTGGATTTTTTTCTTTAAAAAGTAATTTAAACATACATGTTACAACGATATATCGCCGGATGAGAGAAAAAGGGTGCCGTCTTTCTTCTATGGAACATTCCTATTCTCACCTGGCGATATTGCCATTGACCCATCATATGTTTCCAAGGAGTGCATGGCACGCTGACATTTTATTTGCTTTTATAAGCAAACAAGCCTGCCCTAGCTGATACCTTATGAGAATTTGTTAAAAACATTACATGACAGAACCTCCCGAACAATACAACACATCATGTACTAGTTGTTGAGCTGGCTGTAGACACCCCCTACTCCCGAACTCAGGTAGCCCTCCCCTGACACGGTCTAGCGACAGAGTACCACGCGTAGCGGGGACCTTTGCCTAGGCTGGCCACCATTCCCGTTGAGTCACAAAACCTGTGGGTCGGCCCAGCGGCCGTCGACTTTGGGTCGCTCAAGGCTATTTCTCTTTATATAACTATACTGTATATAGCTCTTAAGGTGCCATGTTCGAGACCCGAACTCGGGAAGCCTTCCCCCTGATACGACCTAGGGATTGAGTGCCACGCGTAGCGAGGACCGTTGCCGACGGCAGACCACCGTTCCCGTTGGGTCACAATACCTGTGGGTAGGCCCAGCGGTCGTCGGCTGCGGGTCGCTCAAAGCTATTTACTATATAGCTCTATGTGGCATGTTCGAGACCCGAACTCAGGTAGCCTTCCCCCTGATACGACCTAGGGACCGAGTGCCACGCGTAGCGAGGACCATTGCCGACGGCTGGCCACTGGTCCCGTTGTGTCACAAAATATGTGGGTCGGCCGCGCGGCTATCGGCCGAAGGTCGTTAAACGTTATTTCCCTCTATATAACTATATATAGCTATATGTTCCATGTAATCAAGACTCGAGCTCGGGTAGCCCTCACTCTGATAAGGCCTAGATACCGTGTACCACGCATATCGGGGACCTTTGCCGACGGCTGGCTACCGGTCCCGCTGTGTCACAAAATATGTGGATCGGTCCAGCGGCCATCGGCCGATGGTCGCTAAACGCTATTTCCCTTTATACATACATAACTATACTGTATAAAGCTCTTGGTGAGTTACGAGGTTCGAGACCCAAACTCGGGTAGCCTCCCCACTGATACAGCCTAGCGATTGAATGTCACGCGTTGCCGGGACCTTTGCCGACAGTTGCCCACTAGTCCCGTTGTGTCATCCAATCTGTGTCGGCCTAGCGGTCGTCGGCCGAAGTTTGTTCAACGCTATAATATATCCTTGTATAATACTGTATATAGCTCTATGTGCCATGTTCGAGACTCGAACTCGGGTAGCCTTTCACTTAATATAGACTAGCGACCAAGTGCCACATGTAATGGGGACCTTTGCCGACGGCTGTCCACCGGTCCCGTTGTGTCGCAAAATATGTGGGTCGGCACAGTGGCCGTACGCAGAGAGTCGCTCAACACTATTTCTCTATTTATAACGTATACTGTATATAGCTCTATGTACCATGTTCGAAATGCCGGTAACGTGATAAAGTCCAAGTCGCCAGTTGGCACACGTACATGTTCCAAAATGCTCTACACATAATGGGCTTTCAGAAAAATAGGGTGTACAAAATTCCCCCTTGGATGAGGTTACTCCTACTAGCTTACAGTCTATTTACTATTGTACCGGTATAATATATTTTTCTAGATTTTAACCCAATACCCGCAATGGATTGCAGAAATAAGTGATTTTGGTCCTTTTTTCCAACATATTTCTGCAGATATGTTATATATGATGCAAGAAAACACTTGAATATGTATGCTGTGCAAACTATATTACTTCAATTTGATAAGTTTATGTTAAAACTATTATTACAAATAATTCCAGATTCCGTCGATTTTGACAAAAATACAAATTGTTTGCCTAAAAATTAAGGCATTTTCAAGCATCATTTCGGGACTTATTTTTACTTAATTATTGGACCTTTTTCTATCTAAAAATGTTACAATTGTCATTATTCAATTGTATTAAATTTGTTTCTTTATTTTAACCCAATAACCCAATGGATTACAGAAATCAGTAATTTTTGTCATTTTTTCCAACATTTTGCCCTAAAATGCCAATATTTGAGCACACATGTTTATATCTTGTGTCAGGAAAAACTTAAATATGTATGCTGTGCAACATTCTATTGCTTCAGTTTGATAAGTTTATGTTCAAACTAATTTTAAAATAAATAATTCAAGATTCCGGCGATTTTTGGCAAAAATACACATTTTTTGCACCAAAATTAAGGCATTTCCAAACATCATCAGGTTTGGGACTTTTTTCTACTTAATCACTGGACCATACCCTGCCCAAAAAGGTTACATGTTTCTTTTTTCTATTGTATTAGATATTTTTCTATTTTTTAGTTAAATATCCCCAGTATATTACAGAAATCAGCGATTGTATTCAATTTTTTAACATTTTTACACAAAATCTCAATATCAAAGCATCGGATCCATAGATTCGTTCCGTGAGAGATTCCATCAATTCAAATTGGTTCTAATATTTTCCATTCTTTTTCTAAAAAATAATTCCAGATATCGGCGATTTTCGTCTAAAAACGCAACGTTTTCCCCCAAACTCACTAAAGCCCCAACGCTCAGATGGCACACATGTCTCATTTTGAAACTTACTGTATGTTCTTTCAGAAAATCATACCTAACAAAATTCCCCCTTGGGTGGGGTGCGGGGTGGGGGTGCGGGGGGGGGGGGGGGGGGGGTGGGGGGGGGGGGGGGGGGTCTCCTACTAGCTCAGAGCCTATATATACCGACTTTTTGGATGTTGAAAATTCTTCACCCGTGACTTCTTCATATTCATGAGTTGGACTACTGGTCAGTCATCTTTTTTCTTTTCTTTTTTTCTTTTTAACAAGTGAAGTTTTTCAAACAAATGCATAATTTAGGGATGATCAATGTCAACCCTATATTACATTGCAGTAATTCAACACTACTGATGTGAATATATTATCAGAATTAATACTTACTTGGCAGAAATTGTATCTTAAAACTTGTATACAAAAGTTTGTTTTCTCAACGTTGTTTTGTTTTTTATCTGAAATAAATTGGTCCATAGAATAATCCATTTATCCATCTAGAGCAGACGAGTCTTTTCATTTCTAAATAATAATTATAAGCAATGTCATCCCACCACTACATTTCAAAGTTCACCACTGTAAAGAAAATAAAAGATATTATTTAAAATGATAATGAGTATGGCAGACAGATGAAATGGACATGCTAAAAAAAAATACGGCGGTGTCTCATTTCGTTGGTTGGTTTAAACACCACGATGGGCTATGCCCAACTCGATGTTTAAATCAACCAACTCGATGAGACCACACCCTATATATTACTTGTTGTCCGTGTCTTGATGCAGGCATATGATTAAGAGTAAATTATGCATGGTGCATGATACGCGTCACGGAGTTCACCGTGTTTATGTACTATTAGGTAAATAATGTTGTATTTTGACAAAAACTGCACTCATATTACCTTTTATACATCGCAACACGAGTTACGTCGGCTTTAACATATCCGTCATAAACCAGTATATTTCGTTTACCGAACTGTTTACGTAAATAAAGTAACTCCGGAATGTTACATAACAACTTAAGGGTTATGAGAAAGTCTACATTAAATTTCTGCGTTTAAACATCGACACGTTTTATAATATGTTATGTTCTGCTAACACCATTTAGACATGTATTAAACTGTTTACATTATTTACAATGTTCAAACCATAACAATGACATGCAATGCACTCAATCATAGCATACCCAGTCGCGTTTGTACGAACAGCTAGCGCATCCGTGGTCGGAATAGTAAAAAACGACCTTCATATATAGTCCTAACATGTGCCCATATGGATGCATGAATAGCACAGTAGAAGTAAATACACAATGTATCCACATGGATGCATGAATAGAACAGTAGAAGTAAATACACAATGTATCCACATGGATGTATGATAGCACAGTAGAAGTAAATACACAAGGTATCCACATGATGCATGAATAGCACAGTAGAGTAAATACACAATGTATCCACATGGATGTATGAATAGCACAGTAGAAGTAAATACACAAGGTATCTACATGGATGCATGATAGCACAGTAGAAGTAAATACACAATGTATCTACATGGTTGCATGAATAGCACAGTAGAAGTAAATACACAAGGTATCCACATGGGATGTATGAATAGCACAGTAGAAGTAAATACACAATGTATCCACATGGATGTATGAATAGCACAGTAGAAGTAAATACACAAGGTATCTACATGGATGCATGAATAGCACAGTAGAAGTAAATACACAAGGTATCTACATGGATGCATGAATAGCACAGTAGAAGTAAATACACAGTGTATCCACATGATGCATGAATAGCACAGTAGAAGTAAATACACAAGGTATCTACATGGATGTATGAATAGCACAGTAGAAGTAAATACACAATGTATCTACATGGATGCATGAATAGCACAAGAGAAGTAAATACACAAGGTATCACATGGATGTATGAATTGCAGAGTAGAAGTAAATACACAATGTATCTACATGGATGCATGAATAGAACAGTAGAAGTAAATACACAATGTATCCACATGGATGCATGAATAGCACAGTAGAAGTAAATACACAAGGTATCTACATGGATGCATGAATAGCACAGTAGAAGTAAATACACAATGTATCTACATGGTTGCATGAATAGCACAGTAGAAGTAAATACACAATGTATCTACATGGATGCATGAATAGCACAGTAGAAGTAAATACACAATGTATCTACATGGATGCATGAATAGCACAGTAGAAGTAAATACACAATGTATCTACATGGATGCATGAATAGCACAGTAGAAGTAAAATACACAATGTATCTACATGGATGCATGAATAGAACAGTAGAAGTAAATACACAATGTATCCACATGGATGCATGAATAGCAGAGTAGAAGTAAATAGGTATCTACATGGATGCATGAATAGCACAGTAGAAGTAAATACACAGTGTATCCACATGGATGCATGAATAGCACAGTAGAAGTAAATACACAAGGTATCTACATGGATGCATGAATAGCACAGTAGAAGTAAATACACAATGTATCTACATGGATGCATGAATAGCACAATAGAAGTAAATACACAAGGTATCCACATGGATGCATGAATAGCACAGTAGAAGTAAATACACAATGTATCTACATGGATGCATGAATAGACAGTAGAAGTAAATACACATTGTATCCACATGGATGCATGAATAGCACAGTAGAAGTAAATACACAAGGTATCTACATGGATGCATGAATAGCACAGTAGAAGTAAATACACAATGTATCTACATGGTTGCATGAATAGCACAGTAGAAGTAAATACACAATGTATCTACATGGATGCATGAATAGCACATTAGAAGTAAATACACAATGTATCTACATGGATGCATGAATAGCACAGTAGAAGTAATACACAATGTATCTACATGGATGCATGAATAGCACAGTAGAAGTAAATACACAATGTGTCCACATGGATGCATGAATAGCACAGTAGAAGTAAATACACAATGTGTCCACATGGATGTCTGAATAGCACAGTAGAAGTAAATACACAATGTATCTACATGGTTGCATGAATAGCACAGTAGAAGTAAATACACAATGTATCTACATGGATGCATGAATAGCACAGTAGAAGTAAATACACAATGTATCTACATGGATGCATGAATAGAACAGTAGAAGTAAATAACACAATGTATCCACATGGATGCATGAATAGCACAGTAGAAGTAATACACAATGTATCTACATGGATGCATGAATAGCACAGTAAGTAAATACACAATGTATCTACATGGATGCATGAATAGAACAGTAGAAGTAAATACACAATGTATCCCACATGGATGCATGAATAGCACAGTAGAAGTAAATACACAAGGTATCCACATGGATGGATGAATAGCACAGTAGAAGTAAATACACAATGTATCTACATGGATGCATGAATAGCACAGTAGAAGTAAATACACAATGTATCTACATGGATGCATGAATAGAACAGTAGAAGTAAATACACAACGTATCCACATGGATGCATGAATAGCACAGTAGAAGTAAATACACAAGGTATCCACATGGATGCATGAAATAGCACAGTAGAAGTAAATACACAAGGTATCCACATGGATGCATGAATAGCACAGTAGAAGTAAATACACAAGGTATCCACATGGATGATGAATAGCACAGTAGAGTAAATACACAAGGTATCCACATGGATGCATGAATAGCACAGTAGAAGTAAATACACAATGTATCCACATGGATGGATGAATAGCACAGTAGAAGTAAATACACAAGGTATCCACATGGATGCATGAATAGCACAGTAGAAGTAAATACACAAGGTATCCACATGGATGCATGAATAGCACAGTAGAAGTAAATACACAATGTATCCACATGGATGCATGAATAGCACAGTAGAAGTAAATACACAATGTATCCACATGGATGCATGAATAGCACAGTAGAAGTAAATACACAATGTATCCACATGGATGGATGAATAGCACAGTAGAAGTAAATACACAAGGTATCCACATGGATGCATGAATAGCACAGTAGAAGTAAATACACAAGGTATCCACATGGATGCATAAATAGCACAGTAGAAGTAAATACACAATGTATCCACATGGATGGATGAATAGCACAGTAGAAGTAAATACACAAGGTATCCACATGGATGCATGAATAGCACAGTAGAAGTAAATACACAAGGTATCCACATGGATGCATGAATAGCACAGTAGAAGTAAATACACAATATATCCACATGGATGGATGAATAGCACAGTAGAAGTAAATACACAAGGTATCCACATGGATGCATGAATAGCACAGTAGAAGTAAATACACAATGTATCTACATGGATGCATGAATAGAACAGTAGAAGTAAATACACAATGTATCCACATGGATGCATGAATAGCACAGTAGAAGTAAATACACAATGTATCTACATGGATGCATGAATAGCACAGTAGAAGTAAATACACAATGTATCTACATGGATGCATGAATAGAACAGTAGAAGTAAATACACAATGTATCCACATGGATGCATGAATAGCACAGTAGAAGTAAATACACAAGGTATCCACATGGATGGATGAATAGCACAGTAGAAGTAAATACACAATGTATCTACATGGATGCATGAATAGCACAGTAGAAGTAAATACACAATGTATCTACATGGATGCATGATTGAACAGTAGAAGTAAATACACAACGTATCCACATGGATGCATGAATAGCACAGTAGATGTAAATACACAAGGTATCCACATGGATGGATGAATAGCACAGTAGAAGTAAATACACAAGGTATCCACATGGATGCATGAATAGCACAGTAGAAGTAAATACACAAGGTATCCACATGGATGGATGAATAGCACAGTAGAAGTAAATACACAAGGTATCCACATGGATGCATGAATAGCACAGTAGAAGTAAATACACAATGTATCCACATGGATGCATGAATAGCACAGTAGAAGTAAATACACAAGGTATCCACATGGATGCATGAATAGCACAGTAGAAGTAAATACACAAGGTATCCACATGGATGCATGAATAGCACAGTAGAAGTAAATACACAAGGTATCCACATGGATGCATGAATAGCACAGTAGAAGTAAATACACAAGGTATCCACATGGATGCATGAATAGCAAAGTAGAAGTAAATACACAAGGTATCCACATGGATGCATGAATAGCACAGTAGAAGTAAATACACAATGTATCCACATGGATGCATGAATAGCACAGTAGAAGTAAATACACAGTGTATCCACATGGATGCATGAATAGCACAGTAGAAGTTAATACACAATGTATCCACATGGATGCATGAATAGCACAGTAGAAGTAAATACACAAGGTATCCACATGGATGCATGAATAGCACAGTAGAAGTAAATACACAAGGTATCCACATGGATGCATGAATAGCACAGTAGAAGTAAATACACAAGGTATCCACATGGATGCATGAATAGCACAGTAGAAGTAAATACACAATGTATCCACATGGATGCATGAATAGCACAGTAGAAGTAAATACACAGTGTATCCACATGGATGCATGAATAGCACAGTAGAAGTAAATACACAAGGTATCCACATGGATGCATAAATAGCACAGTAGAAGTAAATACACAATGTATCCACATGGATGGATGAATAGCACAGTAGAAGTAAATACACAATGTATCCACATGGATGCATGAATAGCACAGTAGAAGTAAATACACAATGTATCCACATGGATGCATGAATAGCACAGTATAAGTAAATACACAATGTATCCACATGGATGGATGAATAGCACAGTAGAAGTAAATACACAAGGTATCCACATGGATGCATGAATAGCACAGTAGAAGTAAATACACAAGGTATCCACATGGATGGATGAATAGCACAGTAGAAGTAAATACACAAGGTATCCACATGGATGCATGAATAGCACAGTAGAAGTAAATACACAATGTATCCACATGGATGCATGAATAGCACAGTAGAAGTAAATACACAAGGTATCCACATGGATGCATAAATAGCACAGTAGAAGTAAATACACAAGGTATCCACATGGATGCATGAATAGCACAGTAGAAGTAAATACACAAGGTATCCACATGGATGCATGAATAGCACAGTAGAAGTAAATACACAAGGTATCCACATGGATGCATGAATAGCACAGTAGAAGTAAATACACAAGGTATCCACATGGATGCATGAATAGCACAGTAGAAGTAAATACACAAGGTATCCACATGGATGCATGAATAGCACAGTAGAAGTAAATACACAGTGTATCCACATGGATGCATGAATAGCACAGTAGAAGTAAATACACAGTGTATCCACATGGATGCATGAATAGCACAGTAGAAGTAAATACACAATGTATCCACATGGATGCATGAATAGCACAGTAGAAGTAAATTGAACAATGTATCCACATGGATGCATGAATAGCACAGTAGAAGTAAATACACAGTGTATCCACATGGATGCATGAATAGCACAGTAGAAGTAAATACACAATGTATCTACATGGATGTATGAATAGCACAGTAGAAGTAAATACACAAGGTATCCACATGGATGGATGAATAGCACAGTAGAAGTAAATACACAAGGTATCCACATGGATGCATGAATAGCACAGTAGAAGTAAATACACAAGGTATCCACATGGTTGCATGAATAGCACAGTAGAAGTAAATACACAAGGTATCCACATGGATGCATGAATAGCACAGTAGAAGTAAATACACAATGTATCCACATGGATGCATGAATAGCACAGTAGAAGTAAATACACAGTGTATCCACATGGATGCATGAATAGCACAGTAGAAGTAAATACACAATGTATCCACATGGATGCATGAATAGCACAGTAGAAGTAAATACACAATGTATCCACATGGATGCATGAATAGCACAGTAGAAGTAAATACACAATGTATCCACATGGATGCATGAATAGCACAGTAGAAGTAAATACACAAGGTATCCACATGGATGCATGAATAGCACAGTAGAAGTAAATACACAGTGTATCCACATGGATGCATGAATAGCACAGTAGAAGTAAATACACAATGTATCTACATGGATGCATGAATAGCACAGTAGAAGTAAATACACAGTGTATCCACATGGATGCATGAATAGCACAGTAGAAGTAAATACACAATGTATCTACATGGATGCATGAATAGCACAGTAGAAGTAAATGTACGATGTATCCACATGGATGGATGAATAGCACAGTAGAAGTAAATACACAAGGTATCCACATGGATGCATGAATAGCACAGTAGAAGTAAATACACAATGTATCCACATGGATGCATGAATAGCACAGTAGAAGTAAATACACAGTGTATCCACATGGATGCATGAATAGCACAGTAGAAGTAAATACACAATGTATCCACATGGATGCATGAATAGCACAGTAGAAGTAAATACACAAGGTATCTACATGGATGCATGAATAGCACAGTAGAAGTAAATACACAGTGTATCCACATGGATGCATGAATAGCACAGTAGAAGTAAATACACAAGGTATCCACATGGATGCATGAATAGCACAGTAGAAGTAAATACACAATGTATCTACATGGATGCATGAATAGCACAGTAGAAGTAAATGTACGATGTATCCACATGGATGGATGAATAGCACAGTAGAAGTAAATACACAAGGTATCCACATGGATGCATGAATAGCACAGTAGAAGTAAATGTACGATGTATCCACATGGATGGATGAATAGCACAGTAGAAGTAAATACACAATGTATCCACATGGATGCATGAATAGCACAGTAGAAGTAAATACACAATGTATCCACATGGATGCATGAATAGCACAGTAGAAGTAAATACACAATGTATCTACATGGATGCATGAATAGCACAGTAGAAGTAAATACACAATGTATCCACATGGATGCATGAATAGCACAGTAGAAGTAAATACACAATGTATCTACATGGATGTATGAATAGCACAGTAGAAGTAAATACACAATGTATCCACATGGATGTATGAATAGCACAGTAGAAGTAAATACACAATGTATCTACATGGATGTATGAATAGCACAGTAGAAGTAAATACACAATGTATCCACATGGATGTATGAATAGCACAGTAGAAGTAAATACACAATGTATCTACATGGATGCATGAATAGCACAGTAGAAGTAAATACACAATGTATCTACATGGATGTATGAATAGCACAGTAGAAGTAAATACACAATGTATCCACATGGATGCATGAATAGCACAGTAGAAGTAAATACACAATGTATCCACATGGATGCATGAATAGCACAGTAGAAGTAAATACACAATGTATCTACATGGATGCATGAATAGAACAGTAGAAGTAAATACACAATGTATCTACATGGATGCATGAATAGCACAGTAGAAGTAAATACACAATGTATCCACATGGATG
This sequence comes from Cyrtodaria siliqua, assembly GCA_037043455.1. NCBI lineage: Eukaryota > Metazoa > Mollusca > Bivalvia > Adapedonta > Hiatellidae > Cyrtodaria > Cyrtodaria siliqua. The sequence continues at coordinate 167,906 of JAWPHD010004799.1, forward strand.
TATGAATAGCACAGTAGAAGTAAATACACAATGTATCCACATGGATGTATGAATAGCACAGTAGAAGTAAATACACAATGTATCTACATGGATGTATGAATAGCACAGTAGAAGTAAATACACAATGTATCCACATGGATGTATGAATAGCACAGTAGAAGTAAATACACAATGTATCTACATGGATGTATGAATAGCACAGTAGAAGTAAATACACAATGTATCCACATGGATGTATGAATAGCACAGTAGAAGTGAAAACACAATGTATCCACATGGATGCATGAATAGCACAGTAGAAGTAAATACACAAGGTATCCACATGGATGTATGAATAGCACAGTAGAAGTAAATACACAATGTATCTACATGGATGCATGAATAGCACAGTAGAAGTAAATACACAATGTATCTACATGGATGCATGAATAGCACAGTAGAAGTAAATACACAATGTATCTACATGGATGTATGAATAGCACAGTAGAAGTAAATACACAATGTATCTACATGGATGCATGAATAGCACAGTAGAAGTAAATACACAAGGTATCTACATGGATGCATGAATAGCACAGTAAAAGTAAATACACAAGGTATCTACATGGATGCATGAATAGCACAGTAGAAGTAAATACACAATGTATCTACATGGATGCATGAATAGCACAGTAGAAGTAAATACACAAGGTATCTACATGGATGCATGAATAGCACAGTAGAAGTAAATACACAATGTATCTACATGGATGCATGAATAGCACAGTAGAAGTAAATACACAATGTATCTACATGGATGCATGAATAGAACAGTAGAAGTAAATACACAATGTATCTACATGGATGCATGAATAGCACAGTAGAAGTAAATACACAATGTATCTACATGGATGCATGAATAGCACAGTAGAAGTAAATACACAATGTATCAATATGGATGCATGAATAGAACAGTAGAAGTAAATACACAATGTATCTACATGGATGCATGAATAGCACAGTAGAAGTAAATACACAAGGTATCCACATGGATGCATGAATAGCACAGTAGAAGTAAATACACAAGGTATCCACATGGATGCATGAATAGCACAGTAGAAGTAAATACACAATGTATCCACATGGATGCATGAATAGCACAGTAGAAGTAAATACACAATGTATCCACATGGATGCATGAATAGCACAGTAGAAGTAAATACACAATGTATCCACATGGATGGATGAATAGCACAGTAGAAGTAAATACACAAGGTATCCACATGGATGCATGAATAGCACAGTAGAAGTAAATACACAAGGTATCCACATGGATGCATAAATAGCACAGTAGAAGTAAATACACAATGTATCCACATGGATGGATGAATAGCACAGTAGAAGTAAATACACAAGGTATCCACATGGATGCATGAATAGCACAGTAGAAGTAAATACACAAGGTATCCACATGGATGCATGAATAGCACAGTAGAAGTAAATACACAATGTATCCACATGGATGGATGAATAGCACAGTAGAAGTAAATACACAAGGTATCCACATGGATGCATGAATAGCACAGTAGAAGTAAATACACAATGTATCTACATGGATGCATGAATAGAACAGTAGAAGTAAATACACAATGTATCCACATGGATGCATGAATAGCACAGTAGAAGTAAATACACAATGTATCTACATGGATGCATGAATAGCACAGTAGAAGTAAATACACAATGTATCTACATGGATGCATGAATAGAACAGTAGAAGTAAATACACAATGTATCCACATGGATGCATGAATAGCACAGTAGAAGTAAATACACAAGGTATCCACATGGATGGATGAATAGCACAGTAGAAGTAAATACACAATGTATCTACATGGATGCATGAATAGCACAGTAGAAGTAAATACACAATGTATCTACATGGATGCATGATTGAACAGTAGAAGTAAATACACAACGTATCCACATGGATGCATGAATAGCACAGTAGATGTAAATACACAAGGTATCCACATGGATGGATGAATAGCACAGTAGAAGTAAATACACAAGGTATCCACATGGATGCATGAATAGCACAGTAGAAGTAAATACACAAGGTATCCACATGGATGGATGAATAGCACAGTAGAAGTAAATACACAAGGTATCCACATGGATGCATGAATAGCACAGTAGAAGTAAATACACAATGTATCCACATGGATGCATGAATAGCACAGTAGAAGTAAATACACAAGGTATCCACATGGATGCATGAATAGCACAGTAGAAGTAAATACACAAGGTATCCACATGGATGCATGAATAGCACAGTAGAAGTAAATACACAAGGTATCCACATGGATGCATGAATAGCACAGTAGAAGTAAATACACAAGGTATCCACATGGATGCATGAATAGCAAAGTAGAAGTAAATACACAAGGTATCCACATGGATGCATGAATAGCACAGTAGAAGTAAATACACAATGTATCCACATGGATGCATGAATAGCACAGTAGAAGTAAATACACAGTGTATCCACATGGATGCATGAATAGCACAGTAGAAGTTAATACACAATGTATCCACATGGATGCATGAATAGCACAGTAGAAGTAAATACACAAGGTATCCACATGGATGCATGAATAGCACAGTAGAAGTAAATACACAAGGTATCCACATGGATGCATGAATAGCACAGTAGAAGTAAATACACAAGGTATCCACATGGATGCATGAATAGCACAGTAGAAGTAAATACACAGTGTATCCACATGGATGCATGAATAGCACAGTAGAAGTAAATACACAGTGTATCCACATGGATGCATGAATAGCACAGTAGAAGTAAATACACAAGGTATCCACATGGATGCATAAATAGCACAGTAGAAGTAAATACACAATGTATCCACATGGATGCATGAATAGCACAGTAGAAGTAAATACACAATGTATCCACATGGATGCATGAATAGCACAGTAGAAGTAAATACACAATGTATCCACATGGATGCATGAATAGCACAGTATAAGTAAATACACAATGTATCCACATGGATGGATGAATAGCACAGTAGAAGTAAATACACAAGGTATCCACATGGATGCATGAATAGCACAGTAGAAGTAAATACACAAGGTATCCACATGGATGGATGAATAGCACAGTAGAAGTAAATACACAAGGTATCCACATGGATGCATGAATAGCACAGTAGAAGTAAATACACAATGTATCCACATGGATGCATGAATAGCACAGTAGAAGTAAATAAACAAGGTATCCACATGGATGCATGAATAGCACAGTAGAAGTAAATACACAAGGTATCCACATGGATGCATGAATAGCACAGTAGAAGTAAATACACAAGGTATCCACATGGATGCATGAATAGCACAGTAGAAGTAAATACACAAGGTATCCACATGGATGCATGAATAGCACAGTAGAAGTAAATACACAAGGTATCCACATGGATGCATGAATAGCACAGTAGAAGTAAATTCACAGTGTATCCACATGGATGCATGAATAGCACAGTAGAAGTAAATACACAGTGTATCCACATGGATGCATGAATAGCACAGTAGAAGTAAATACACAATGTATCCACATGGATGCATGAATAGCACAGTAGAAGTAAATACACAATGTATCCACATGGATGCATGAATAGCACAGTAGAAGTAAATACACAGTGTATCCACATGGATGCATGAATAGCACAGTAGAAGTAAATACACAATGTATCTACATGGATGCATGAATAGCACAGTAGAAGTAAATACACAAGGTATCCACATGGATGGATGAATAGCACAGTAGAAGTAAATACACAAGGTATCCACATGGATGCATGAATAGCACAGTAGAAGTAAATACACAAGGTATCCACATGGTTGCATGAATAGCACAGTAGAAGTAAATACACAAGGTATCCACATGGATGCATGAATAGCACAGTAGAAGTAAATACACAATGTATCCACATGGATGCATGAATAGCACAGTAGAAGTAAATACACAGTGTATCCACATGGATGCATGAATAGCACAGTAGAAGTAAATACACAATGTATCCACATGGATGCATGAATAGCACAGTAGAAGTAAATACACAATGTATCCACATGGATGCATGAATAGCACAGTAGAAGTAAATACACAATGTATCCACATGGATGCATGAATAGCACAGTAGAAGTAAATACACAAGGTATCCACATGGATGCATGAATAGCACAGTAGAAGTAAATACACAGTGTATCCACATGGATGCATGAATAGCACAGTAGAAGTAAATACACAAGGTATCTACATGGATGCATGAATAGCACAGTAGAAGTAAATACACAAGGTATCTACATGGATGCATGAATAGCACAGTAGAAGTAAATACACAGTGTATCCACATGGATGCATGAATAGCACAGTAGAAGTAAATACACAATGTATCTACATGGATGCATGAATAGCACAGTAGAAGTAAATGTACGATGTATCCACATGGATGGATGAATAGCACAGTAGAAGTAAATACACAAGGTATCCACATGGATGCATGAATAGCACAGTAGAAGTAAATGTACGATGTATCCACATGGATGGATGAATAGCACAGTAGAAGTAAATACACAAGGTATCCACATGGATGCATGAATAGCACAGTAGAAGTAAATACACAATGTATCCACATGGATGCATGAATAGCACAGTAGAAGTAAATACACAGTGTATCCACATGGATGCATGAATAGCACAGTAGAAGTAAATACACAATGTATCCACATGGATGCATGAATAGCACAGTAGAAGTAAATACACAAGGTATCTACATGGATGCATGAATAGCACAGTAGAAGTAAATACACAGTGTATCCACATGGATGCATGAATAGCACAGTAGAAGTAAATACACAAGGTATCCACATGGATGCATGAATAGCACAGTAGAAGTAAATACACAATGTATCTACATGGATGCATGAATAGCACAGTAGAAGTAAATGTACGATGTAACCACATGGATGGATGAATAGCACAGTAGAAGTAAATACACAAGGTATCCACATGGATGCATGAATAGCACAGTAGAAGTAAATGTACGATGTGTCCACATGGATGGATGAATAGCACAGTAGAAGTAAATACACAATGTATCCACATGGATGCATGAATAGCACAGTAGAAGTAAATACACAATGTATCCACATGGATGCATGAATAGCACAGTAGAAGTAAATACACAATGTATCTACATGGATGCATGAATAGCACAGTAGAAGTAAATACACAATGTTTCCACATGGATGCATGAATAGCACAGTAGAAGTAAATACACAATGTATCTACATGGATGTATGAATAGCACAGTAGAAGTAAATACACAATGTATCCACATGGATGTATGAATAGCACAGTAGAAGTAAATACACAATGTATCTACATGGATGTATGAATAGCACAGTAGAAGTAAATACACAATGTATCCACATGGATGTATGAATAGCACAGTAGAAGTAAATACACAATGTATCTACATGGATGCATGAATAGCACAGTAGAAGTAAATACACAATGTATCTACATGGATGTATGAATAGCACAGTAGAAGTAAATACACAATGTATCCACATGGATGCATGAATAGCACAGTAGAAGTAAATACACAATGTATCCACATGGATGCATGAATAGCACAGTAGAAGTAAATACACAATGTATCTACATGGATGCATGAATAGAACAGTAGAAGTAAATACACAATGTATCTACATGGATGCATGAATAGCACAGTAGAAGTAAATACACAATGTATCCACATGGATGTATGAATAGCACAGTAGAAGTAAATACACAATGTATCCACATGGATGTATGAATAGCACAGTAGAAGTAAATACACAATGTATCTACATGGATGTATGAATAGCACAGTAGAAGTAAATACACAATGTATCCACATGGATGTATGAATAGCACAGTAGAAGTAAATACACAATGTATCTACATGGATGTATGAATAGCACAGTAGAAGTAAATACACAATGTATCCACATGGATGTATGAATAGCACAGTAGAAGTGAAAACACAATGTATCCACATGGATGCATGAATAGCACAGTAGAAGTAAATACACAAGGTATCCACATGGATGTATGAATAGCACAGTAGAAGTAAATACACAATGTATCTACATGGATGCATGAATAGCACAGTAGAAGTAAATACACAATGTATCTACATGGATGCATGAATAGCACAGTAGAAGTAAATACACAATGTATCTACATGGATGTATGAATAGCACAGTAGAAGTAAATACACAATGTATCTACATGGATGCATGAATAGCACAGTAGAAGTAAATACACAAGGTATCTACATGGATGTATGAATAGCACAGTAAAGTAAATACACAAGGTATCTACATGGATGCATGAATAGCACAGTAGAAGTAAATACACAATGTATCTACATGGATGCATGAATAGCACAGTAGAAGTAAATACACAAGGTATCTACATGGATGCATGAATAGCACAGTAGAAGTAAATACACAATGTATCTACATGGATGCATGAATAGCACAGTAGAAGTAAATACACAATGTATCTACATGGATGCATGAATAGAACAGTAGAAGTAAATACACAATGTATCTACATGGATGCATGAATAGCACAGTAGAAGTAAATACACAATGTATCTACATGGATGCATGAATAGCACAGTAGAAGTAAATACACAATGTATCAATATGGATGCATGAATAGAACAGTAGAAGTAAATACACAATGTATCTACATGGATGCATGAATAGCACAGTAGAAGTAAATACACAAGGTATCCACATGGATGCATGAATAGCACAGTAGAAGTAAATACACAAGGTATCCACATGGATGCATGAATAGCACAGTAGAAGTAAATACACAATGTATCCACATGGATGCATGAATAGCACAGTAGAAGTAAATACACAATGTATCCACATGGATGCATGAATAGCACAGTAGAAGTAAATACACAATGTATCCACATGGATGGATGAATAGCACAGTAGAAGTAAATACACAAGGTATCCACATGGATGCATGAATAGCACAGTAGAAGTAAATACACAAGGTATCCACATGGATGCATAAATAGCACAGTAGAAGTAAATACACAATGTATCCACATGGATGGATGAATAGCACAGTAGAAGTAAATACACAAGGTATCCACATGGATGCATGAATAGCACAGTAGAAGTAAATACACAAGGTATCCACATGGATGCATGAATAGCACAGTAGAAGTAAATACACAATGTATCCACATGGATGGATGAATAGCACAGTAGAAGTAAATACACAAGGTATCCACATGGATGCATGAATAGCACAGTAGAAGTAAATACACAATGTATCTACATGGATGCATGAATAGAACAGTAGAAGTAAATACACAATGTATCCACATGGATGCATGAATAGCACAGTAGAAGTAAATACACAATGTATCACATGGATGCATGAATAGCACAGTAGAAGTAAATACACAATGTATCTACATGGATGCATGAATAGAACAGTAGAAGTAAATACACAATGTATCCACATGGATGCATGAATAGCACAGTAGAAGTAAATACACAAGGTATCCACATGGATGATGAATAGCACAGTAGAAGTAAATACACAATGTATCACATGGATGCATGAATAGCACAGTAGAAGTAAATACACAATGTATCTACATGGATGCATGAATAGCACAGTAGAAGTAAATACACAACGTATCCACATGGATGCATGAATAGCACAGTAGATGTAAATACACAAGGTATCCACATGGATGGATGAATAGCACAGTAGAAGTAAATACACAAGGTATCCACATGGATGCATGAATAGCACAGTAGAAGTAAATACACAAGGTATCCACATGGATGCATGAATAGCACAGTAGAAGTAAATACACAAGGTATCCACATGGATGCATGAATAGCACAGTAGAAGTAAATACACAATGTATCCACATGGATGCATGAATAGCACAGTAGAAGTAAATACACAAGGTATCCACATGGATGCATGAATAGCACAGTAGAAGTAAATACACAAGGTATCCACATGGATGCATGAATAGCACAGTAGAAGTAAATACACAAGGTATCCACATGGATGCATGAATAGCACAGTAGAAGTAAATACACAAGGTATCCACATGGATGCATGAATAGCACAGTAGAAGTAAATACACAAGGTATCCACATGGATGCATGAATAGCACAGTAGAAGTAAATACACAAGGTATCCACATGGATGCATGAATAGCACAGTAGAAGTAAATACACAGTGTATCCACATGGATGCATGAATAGCACAGTAGAAGTAAATACACAATGTATCCACATGGATGCATGAATAGCACAGTAGAAGTAAATACACAAGGTATCCACATGGATGCATGAATAGCACAGTAGAAGTAAATACACAAGGTATCCACATGGATGCATGAATAGCACAGTAGAAGTAAATACACAAGGTATCCACATGGATGCATGAATAGCACAGTAGAAGTAAATACACAATGTATCCACATGGATGCATGAATAGCACAGTAGAAGTAAATACACAGTGTATCCACATGGATGCATGAATAGCACAGTAGAAGTAAATACACAAGGTATCCACATGGATGCATAATAGCACAGTAGAAGTAAATACACAATGTATCCACATGGATGGATGAATAGCACAGTAGAAGTAAATACACAATGTATCCACATGGATGCATGAATAGCACAGTAGAAGTAAATACACAATGTATCCACATGGATGCATGAATAGCACAGTATAAGTAAATACACAATGTATCCACATGGATGGATGAATAGCACAGTAGAAGTAAATACACAAGGTATCCACATGGATGCATGAATAGCACAGTAGAAGTAAATACACAAGGTATCCACATGGATGGATGAATAGCACAGTAGAAGTAAATACACAAGGTATCCACATGGATGCATGAATAGCACAGTAGAAGTAAATACACAAGGTATCCACATGGATGCATGAATAGCACAGTAGAAGTAAATACACAAGGTATCCACATGGATGCATGAATAGCACAGTAGAAGTAAATACACAAGGTATCCACATGGATGCATGAATAGCACAGTAGAAGTAAATACACAAGGTATCCACATGGATGCATGAATAGCACAGTAGAAGTAAATACACAAGGTATCCACATGGATGCATGAATAGCACAGTAGAAGTAAATACACAAGGTATCCACATGGATGCATGAATAGCACAGTAGAAGTAAATACACAATGTATCCACATGGATGCATGAATAGCACAGTAGAAGTAAATACACAATGTATCCACATGGATGCATGAATAGCACAGTAGAAGTAAATACACAATGTATCCACATGGATGCATGAATAGCACAGTAGAAGTAAATACACAATGTATCCACATGGATGCATGAATAGCACAGTAGAAGTAAATACACAATGTATCCACATGGATGCATGAATAGCACAGTAGAAGTAAATACACAGTGTATCCACATGGATGCATGAATAGCACAGTAGAAGTAAATACACAATGTATCTACATGGATGCATGAATAGCACAGTAGAAGTAAATACACAAGGTATCCACATGGATGCATGAATAGCACAGTAGAAGTAAATACACAAGGTATCCACATGGATGCATGAATAGCACAGTAGAAGTAAATACACAATGTATCCACATGGATGCATGAATAGCACAGTAGAAGTAAATACACAATGTATCCACATGGATGCATGAATAGCACAGTAGAAGTAAATACACAATGTATCCACATGGATGCATGAATAGCACAGTAGAAGTAAATACACAGTGTATCCACATGGATGCATGAATAGCACAGTAGAAGTAAATACACAATGTATCCACATGGATGCATGAATAGCACAGTAGAAGTAAATACACAATGTATCCACATGGATGCATGAATAGCACAGTAGAAGTAAATACACAATGTATCCACATGGATGCATGAATAGCACAGTAGAAGTAAATACACAAGGTATCCACATGGATGCATGAATAGCACAGTAGAAGTAAATACACAGTGTATCCACATGATGCATGAATAGCACAGTAGAAGTAAATACACAATGTATCACATGGATGCATGAATAGCACAGTAGAAGTAAATACACAAGGTATCACATGGATGCATGAATAGCACAGTAGAAGTAAATACACAGTGTATCCACATGGATGCATGAATAGCACAGTAGAAGTAAATACACAATGTATCTACATGGATGCATGAATAGCACAGTAGAAGTAAATGTACGATGTATCCACATGGATGGATGAATAGCACAGTAGAAGTAAATACACAAGGTATCCACATGGATGCATGAATAGCACAGTAGAAGTAAATGTACGAT